>PVIJ01013798.1:0-43607 GCA_004024925.1 Scalopus aquaticus
AGGGTATTACTTCTTCTTAATTGTTTTTTCTGCTATCTCAGGATATCCCACTTGATATTCTGACTACTTTAGAGGCCTGGACAACCACACTCCATTCATCATCATCAGAGTGACAAGAATTCTACACATTACATCTCTTTAAGGGGTATTTGTTGTTTCTCTTTTATGTTGCAATTTAAATGAGAGCAAATGTGGCACATTTTCAGTGCATTTTAAGTAGGGACAGTTTCCACCTCTACTGAATTATTGTTTATAATAACATAATAAATTTTATTCCATGATAATAGACTTAAAAAATAAAACCTGAAAAGAGCCTACATTCAAAGAGTAGCTGAAATGATAACAGAAATGATGTAATAACTTTAAACAAATTATCCCAACTGTTCTTTATCACAGGGTTGGTATTTTAATGCAGATGGTATTAGTGCCAAATAAAATTTCTTACAATAAAGTCTCTATTGATATTATTAATGCTAACATTAATTATAAATAATAATAATAATAATAATAATAATAATAATAATAATAATAATAAATGTAGGCTTCTTAAGACAAAAGGAAACCTACTACATTTTATTCTAGGTAAAATTGAGGCTGGAATTGTTTATAGTACCTATTTTCACCATTTGAACTTCATCATGTACCTAAAAATGGAGACTTAATAATTAGAGCCTAAAATTGGTATTGTAAGAAAAATATTAAATTCTGTTTTTGGGTAGGGAGGAAATGCGCATGAAGATCTGTTAAGACTATATTTGTCTTAATAATCTTCTCCTTTTTTGCTGTAGACTCATTGATACTTGAAGGTACAAGTCTCCCAAACCCCAGCTCTGCTATTTATTACCTACTGACTTCTCTGTAACCATCGAAAACTCACTAACCATCATGGCCCTACTTAACTTTTCTCTAAATTATGGTTAATAATACCTATAAGTTTGGGTGCCTATAGATAATGTGATCTTTCTAAACTCCATTTTTTAACCAAATTCTATCACTTCTCTGTAGAATCCTTCATTGTTTGTCTCATTAGTATTTGATGATTCCTCTGGGATTTGCTTCTCTAAATGCAAAATGCTTCTCCTTTTCTTTATTCTTTAATTTTGTCCAACTGGAAGCCACAGGAAAGTTTGGTTCCCTCCCAAAACCTTTCTAGTTAACATATTTTCTTTAGAAACCTCATGCACCTGTCTGGGGTCAGGCTTTATTCTTCTTCCTCATTTCTTTGAAATTACAGATTCTGGCATCTACTTAATGCTGCTTTGGGCTTTCATCTGAGTGTTTTGTGCCTATCTTTTTATTTTCTTTGCAATAAGACTTTAAATACCTAGGGTTGTGGCCATTCTAATTCCTCTCATTTCTCATGGTACCAAGCAGAGGGTTACAGACCTGCACAGTCTCAAGAACAACCACATTAATATATCTAAAATCTGCATTCCTTTCATGACTGTTGAGTATAGAACTGTGCATGCTGTAAATGCCTAGCCAGCCTTACTGTCCTTGCCACGCTCATTCTGTTCTAATCCTAACACATTCAACGAACCCAACCTCTGCATAATGCTTGCCCCATTTCGTGATCTGCATTAATTCCTACGAAAATGAACAAAAACAGACATTGCACACGTGTTGTGCATTGTTCTCCCCAAATGCAGAAGGTGGCGTCCCCTCCTTACCCCAGAATGTGCCTGTGCTGTCATATGTCGCTCAACAGCAGTTGACTTTATCCTTATGCGAATGTCACACTGAGGCTTGGAGGCTACAAACCTCAACAGCATGTATTGTCCTGAATACTCAAGGTCATTGGCACACAATGGCCTCTGTGATTTTAAAGTATCTAGACCTAAATAAATGGTCCCACTGAAACAACATCAAATGTCAACAGTGTCCACCTGCAGAGGGCGCTCGCGGCCGATGGAGCTGGCAGACAGCACCTGAGTGGCGCATGAATGTGCAGGCGTCAGGCGTGACAGCACACTCCTGTGGGCGTTATAAACCTTGCATGCTCAGGCTACACGTCACTGAACAAATTCTTTAGTCATAAGTTAATCTTTGCTTCACTGTAAGGCTTTCACTTTATAAACTTTCCAGTTTTCCAACTTTTGACTCTTCTGTAGCAGAACTTAGCTGAAAACAAATACATTGTACAGCCGCACAAAAGTATTTCTTTATATCCTATTCTATATACTTTTGTTCTACTTGAAAAAGAAATGTATTTTTTTGCCCTTTAAACTTTGTTGTGAGCCCAAAGCTACTCAAGTAGGGGTCCCGATACTGTCTTCCGCCTGCACAGCTCATCTTTCTGGAGACTCTCTGGGGGCAATGATTGCATGGGGCTGGCCTCTCCTCTGATAACAATGCCTTCTGGAATGTTCCTTGTTTCCCCTGTAGTTTCTTTTTTGGTGCCTCTTCTTCAGTTATATGCTCAGTCCCTCGGAGGCTACTCCCCGGGGCTGCCCCTGAGAGTTTCTCAAGGTCATGCGTATCCACACCTACGCTAAAGTTGTGTGTCATCTCAAACACGACCTTGCTGATTTCTGCAACCTCCCACCTTGGAAAACACATGAAGCCATGGATGAACCTCTTGAGTGTCTTCTTCCAGATGCCCCTCAGACAGTCCTTGGTGGCATCACCCCAAGTGCAAGCAGAATCCTTGGTGTCACAGCCTCCTCAAGTGGTAGAGCTCAAAGCAATCATGGCTTGAGCCATTGTTTCTTCATCAAAGAGATGGTGTTTGGGGGCAAAAACACCACTTTGACATTGGAATTTCTTTGTGTCTCAGTTTCTTCACCTAAAGAACGGTCATTTCATAAGAACCATCATTTCATAAGAATGCTATTTCTGTGAATTAAATGCACTTAAACAGACTAGTGCTTAGAAAAGTCTTTGGCTCAGAGCAATGAGCAAATCTTAGCTGTTGCTTGAAGAGATTGATGTTTAATATTTTATTTGAAGTCATTTAAATTTGAAGTTACATAAATAGAATTCTAGTAACCCAAGTAAATGCCTTTTAGTACTGAAATGTAGGGTCACAGGGCTTTTAAAACATATTTCTAATATATGAAAAATTTAAATTATTTATCAATTTATTGTATGTATACAAACACACACATTTTTTTAAATCAAGAACAAGTATCCTATTAGCACTTCGCTTGTCAAAGGAAAACACACTTTCATATGCACTGTCAAGTTTCCTGGTGCTCCTGAGTCCCCTTTATTTGGATACCTCAGTTGGTGGGTCTTGAACTCTCTAGTTGAATTAATGAGGCAAACTGGGTATGTATTCCAGAGCTGATGAATGATCTAGAAAATGATTTCAATTGAATATTTTTCTTTTTATTATCCATGGTTTCCTCCTAAATTAGTGCTATAAAACCAAGGACACACTTTCAAAGGCATTTTTGTGATTTGAGATTATTGCTGTTACTGCCCTTAGATTTTTTTTTTCCCAAGGGGGTTGCAGATCCAATTGCCTCTGCATATCCTGAGCAGCTAATCTGTTACAATATGCTAATAAGCTTTAATATGGTGTGATCTTGTGTTTATAAGCACAAACCCTATTGTAAATGTCAAAATAATTCAGATCTTAATATATCCCCTGTAGTGATACATTAATAAGGGCCATAGGAGCAAGTACTATAGATAGTCATTTCTTAATGGACAAGGATCTTTTTGCTATTTGATTTGGAGATCAGAACCCAGAGAGACAATAAATAACCAGCATTTTAATTTCAGAATGTGATATTTGCTCTCCCCACAGCAGGAGAGAATTTCCCTTGAAAACCTTCATTATTAATCGACCATGACAATCCCAAGGACATGATGTATTTTTTTACTCATAATTATCAAATGAGTAAATGAATGAATTATATCCATCTTTGTGTTATAATTATATACTATCGTAGCAAAAGTGATCTTTGAGTTCATCCAGTCTTGCAGCTATTTTGCAGATGAGACAATTGAGGCCATGCCAAACCCAACTTTAATTTTAATTTTGCACCATCCATAATCACGATTTGACAAAAGGCATCTAGTTGCTGAACTTCACTATGTTTTATGAAAAATAGAACTTTTGAGAAAAATGCAGAAAATACAAAATGGGTGTAATTATTTTGAGTATTTATCTAGCAAAAAGATCTCTGAACATAATCAGCATCGTTTTTTAACCTTTACTCAGGCAACCAGTACCTCTTATGTTTGTGCTCCTTCATGAACTGGTTTCTACATAACCGGGGGTCAGTCTCCTGAACCAAGACAGAGCTCTTAAGTTCACAAACACACCTTTTGGACAACACTCAACAAATCTGTACTTCTTACTGCTGCCACCAGGAGACAGCACAGTCAAACGATTCAATCTGTCTTTCTTACTGGATTTATAATAAACCTGACAAGGGGTAAAGTGTAATACTGACTTGATTTATGTGGTCCCAAATGACATTACCTCATCTCATTCTGAAAGGGTTTAAATTTGGGGGCAGAGTGGCATGAGAGCACGTGGCTTCAAGCAGGTAGTGATGGGAATGCAGACCTGGGTGACTTACCTGATGACCACACCGTGATCACCAGGTTAGAAAGGCCCATGTTCTCTGCTTCTCCATTTCAAGCAGATCATGCAACTAATTCCTGGAAGAAATCTCTTTTCAGGAGGCATTATGGTTTAGAGGAAATATTATGAGTTTGGTATGAAAAAGCCCAGCTTTCTTTAACTACAAGATTTTCATCTGTCTTGGACTTAATTTTCTAATGTGCAAAATGGGAAGATTCGTCAAAGCAGATTTTCTCCCTAGGGTATCTTTACTGAGCTAATACACTATGCTTCTAAGAGGGATGTACAAGAAAAAAAATGTGAACTCATCTGCAGCGGTGAGACGGACAGGATACTCCACGTTTTGGAGTAGTTTTTTTTTTTAAGATTTATTTATTTATGCATACAAGCTGGGGTACAGGCCAGAGGCATGGGGTGGTGAGAGGGCTCACCAGAGACAGAATGGGGAGCAGCACAGGCAGAGCGATGGAAACACACTGCTGAGGGGAGCAGCGGGTGAGGCAGGAGAGGTCTGCTGCGCCATGTGGGAATCTCCCGGGCCAGGTATCGAACTCGGGTCGCCATTGCTGACAGCTCCACAGCGCAGCACTTAACCGCTGTGCCACCAGGGAGGCCCTGGTTCGTTTAGTTTTAACTCCCATACCGGAGTAATGACTGAGTCAAAACACATCAGTTCTTAAATTGGAATGATCCAGTCAGAAGGCAAACTCAGTCTTGAAGCATCTCTAGAAGATACCCCCTATCTGTAGACTTTGAGGCACATGGATGGAAGATCATTTTTGATATTTAAGAAAACTGGCAGGTTGCCTCTTGGAGATTTGTAGCTGCTGTGATTGACAACTGATTTCAGATGCATGTTTTCATTGCTTTGGTTGTGTGTGAGCATTTATCAGAATGAATTGCTGAGTGCTATGGGATGAAAGGGAAGTAGGGATTTTCTATTTGTGTGATATCTAAAGTCCTTAAAGGAACCGTTCGTAAAGTAATTTGGTTAAATATCATTTATAGCAGCCTAAGTGAATATTTCTTTTTGATATACAAAGGAGACTGGGAATTAAATTGGAGGTCTCTTAAACTGAACATGTGCTAGTTTGGGGGTAAGCAAATTGCTATCGAAAATTTCTATTGCCAGTGACTTATTTATTTATGTCAGCTGAAGGTTTATTTGTTAATAGTTCTCATGTGAAAATGAGTTATGTCTGCTTCAAATCGATTCACTATTTATTTGCACAAAACTTTACTCATCAGTCATTGTGATTTTTATTGTTATTCTTATTTTCAGTTTGGAAAATTGAGAGGTGCAAAAATATGAAGGATTTGGATAGAAATGTAGACATTATATACTGATTTTACTGAAGTATGTACTTTCAGGCTTAATTAAAAGTTTTGAATATTTTTTCAAGGTAATTAACATATAAAAATTTGGAGGACCAAAATGCAAATGTTCCCTTCTCTTTCCATTAGGGAAAACTTGATTCCATTAAGGTAAGAGGTAAGGCAGTGTATTCAACTTGTAGTCAAACATAAAACTTTCATTTCCCTCTCTGTTACTGACTTGGAAACCAGTAGCATTTGCCAAACTATAACTGACTTTTTCATTTCAGTTTCCCATTGTGTGAAAATGGAGGTGATTGTATTGTGGGCTTCTTTTCTGTACCATTATAAGGACGCTAAAGTACTAACTTTTCCAACTGACAGTAAGATCCCCTTTTATACCATTTGCCCTGGTTTCCTGGCTAGTCTTTCCAAACCAGATCCCAGGGCTGATGCTGCAGTCACAGCACCTTTTGGAGAGTCAGCTAATGGTCGTAAGAAATTTACACCCTGGGGTCGGAGGATTTCCAAAGTATTGATAGCATGTTAATGAGATACCTAGTACAAAAAGCTTTAGGTTAAGGGCCTCCCTGGTGGCGCAAGGGGTTAGTCTCAGCACTATGAAGCTATCTGAAGCCAATGCACATGGGTTCGATCCCCAGGCAGGGAGCTTCCCACATTGCGCAGCAGACCTCTCCAGTCTTGTCCGCTGTTCTCCCCAAGAGTGGATTTCAGTGGATCTGCCTATTCTTTTGCCCGCTCTGTCTCTGGTGAATCCTCTCACCCCCTGCACCTCTGGCCTATACCCCAGCTCTTGTATGTGTGTGTGTGTGTGTGTGTGTGTGTGTGTGTGTGTATATATATACAACAAAGACAAAAACAAACAAACAAAAAAAGCATTAGGTTAATGCTCAAGCTCTACTGAGTGTACAATTAAGATGGAATCAGGAAGAAAGAGGGCATTATTAGCTGAGTTGGGACTTGAGATATACTCTATTTGCCCATCAGCCCATTGAAGCTGATGATAAGGGCATTGTTCTTCCACTGAACTATGAAATGTGTTGGTAGGGAATGATTATAGGACACTATATTCCCCTTAACAGGCAACATGTCTTGGGTCTTACTCTTGAGATTCACAACAAAGTCAATACTGATGTACAAGATTCAGAGTTCATTCTTCGTCTCACTTTCCATTTTGTATGAAAAATTTCAAGTTTGAAGGTAGATGTTGCAATTTACAACTGTTAATTGGTAGATGAAATAAGCCAGCATGCCTTCATTGGTGTGATTGTAGATGTTTTGCAGCTTTTGTTGATGAAATGTTTTCTGCTACCATCACAGTTGTTGGGCATGTTGAGTATAACTTGAAAATCATAATGATTCAAGAAACAAACTAATAAATCTCCTCCCCCATAAAACAAAGAACACAAGCAAACAAATAAAACACGCCAGTGTGTCTTTCTGCTGGGTCTGTCCAGTGTGTCTTTCTGCTGGGTCTGTTGCTCTGCTGGCCTCCTGGGGTTTGACTCCTGCTGTTCTATCCCTAAGCCAACTTAGGGAGGTTGGCAGGTCACAGCTGCCTCCTCAAAATTATGCTCCTGTTCTTCTGTCCCATTTCAAAATGACTGACTATTGCTATCTGTTGCTTTCACCACCTGCTGAGAAGCTGACAAAAAAAGTCTCTATCTGGACCCTTTAGTTTTGAATATTCTTTTAAGACACACAAATCTCTTTTTTTTTCTAGATGTGCAATATACACACAGAATTCTTTCGTAAGTATAATCTTTTCTATGCTATAACACCCTTGAGCAAATGTTTGGAACTGACTAGAAGACAGGCACGATGCACCACATTAAGTCGCATTCCATAAATATTAATTTTTTTTCTGCCAATGAATGTGAACGCTGTTGCAATTGGAATTTTAAATTTACTTTTTTTCCAGTTACTAATAAAAATTTGGACTCAGTGTTTTCATGTTGCATCTAGATCATTTAAGAGGAAAAAGGCAATCAGAGTAGCAACACAGCAGGGGAACCTGAGTATTGAGGGTTGCAGCTGGAGGCTCTCCTGAGGTGGTCTGATCTGAGGTTAGCCCAGCTTAGTCCTAAGAGTTCATTCTTTTTTTTTTTTCAAACGTTTATTTTATTTTTTTGTACACACAACAACTGGGGTGTAGGTCAGAGGTGTGGGGGGAGAGAGGATTCACCAGAGACAGAGTGGGGAGCAGAACAGGCAGATCACTGAAACACACTGCTGAGGGGAGCAGTGGGTGACACAGCAGAAGTCTGCTGTGCCATGTGGAAAGCTCCCTGGCCAGGGATCGAACTCATGGTGCAGTGGTTGCCAATAGCTTGATGGCGCTGAGACTTTAACTCCTGCACCACCAGGGAGGCCCAAGAGTTCATCCTCACCCCGAATCTCTGTGACCTCAAGTTTATGGGGGAATAACTTTTACTGATGATTTTGGATAACAGCGCTCCATACTTTCTATGTTAGAAGTTAACATTTTCTCATACCCCTCATAAAATGAAGGACATAGTACCAAATTTTAATCTGATAAAGTCATTTCTATAGCTAAGACAGTACACACATTGCATTGCAAAGATCCATTATAGGAATAGTGCCTAGAGACTCCAGAACCACACTGTCCAGTGGAAATATAATGCCAGCCACTTTGGTAATTCTGAATTTTCTAGCCATCACACTTAAAAATGTAAAAAGAAATAGGTTGAGTTAATTTTATTATTTTTTTAAAGATTTATTTATGCATACAAGCTGGAGTGTAGGCTAGAGGTGTTGGGCGTGAGAGAATTCACCGGTGACAGGGTGGGGAGCAGAACAGGCAGATTGACTGAAATACACTGCTGAGGGGAACAGCGGGTGAGACAGGAGAGCTCTATTGCTCCATGTGGGAAGATCCCTGGCTGGGTATCGAACTCGCTGCAGCAGTGGCTCTGGATAGCCTTATAGTGCTGAGACTTAACCCATTGTGCCACCAGGGAGGCCTGATTGAGTTAATTTTAATAATATATTTTGTTTAACCTAATGTATCCAATTGTTATTTCAAAACATAGTAAATATAATATAAAATCACACGTGTGATATATTACATTCTTTTCTTTGATGATCCAGTGTGTATTTTGCATGTCTAGGGCACCTTCAAAACTAGTGACATTTTAAGTGTGCAATAAATACTTGCTTGTATCTAGTAGCTACTGAATTGGACAGGGTATTTCTAGAGGAATTTTTGGCTATTATGTCCCTTATAGAGCTGCTTTTAAAAAGCAGATATTTTTAAAAGGTCTGACTAGTGCTGGATGGCATTTGGGTGACTGTATTCTTTTAAAAACATTTAGAAGTCTCTCATTCAGAGAGACAGTCATTCCATTATGGCAGAAAATTCATATTTTGGTAAGTTATAAGAATCCCTCCACCTCAATTACAGGCAGGAAGAAGTTACTTGAATTATCCCAGTTGTTTACTTTCAGAGGTAATATTTCAGCAAGGTAAAATTTGAGCATTTAGTATCTCTAATATTTCAATCAAATTGTTACTACTTTTAAGAATTTATGTATCTTAGGAGACTTGAAATAGTATTCCAAAATTTAGGTTATCCCCTTTGAGAATTCACTGTAATAGAAATTGACATGGTGATCCATTTAAATCTGTAGAGGATCATATTTTTTGTGCAAAGTTAATTTGTATAGCAGAACATTTAAATATAATCTAAGGAGACAGTACAATGGTATACATAGAGAGTAACAAATATCACCGCTTTCTATGGAAATAAAAGTAGTAAGTTCAATGGTGAAATTCCATAGGAACAGCACACATCTTAACAACTTATTCTTGCCAAGTAGCATGACCTCTTTAAAAGTCCTCAGCTCATTTCCAAAAGGAAATAGAAAATCAATGAAAACATCAGCAAGTAAAGTAAGCCAGGTGCTTCAAAGAGGAAATAGAAAATCAATAAACACCCAGCGAAGTATGTTCTATGGTAATGTTTGTAAAGAAAATTAATATATATTAGAAGGAGAAAGTGTGTATAGATAATGTACAGAATCACTTAATGTGAACTATTATAGAACCATTAATCCATCAGAGGCTTTCTGCTCTGATTCTTAGTTTGCTTTTGATGCAAAGAGGGCGAGAATGAACATTAATGCTTCATGATATAATTAGTTTTGGGATACATTATTGTAATTTAGATTGTATTTATACTTACTGATTCTTCTTATGCTGTATTACTTGAATTGAAATTTGATACAAAACTTGCTATAAGATGTTGAAACCTAGGTGTTCCATCATCATCCTCATTCACCTGATTTTCACCAAATGTTACATTTGGATTTTTCTTCCTTGTTTAGTTACAGTATGAATCTTACCACTATTTTAGCCACATATTTGAAAGACATAGAGTGAGCTTTCCTGGACGACTTCATATATTTATAGAACAGGCTTAACATAGAAAAAAAATCTAATTCATTTGAAATAGCTTTTAATCTATATAATTTATAATGACTTTTAAATCACCTCTAGATATTTCAAAATGGTAAAACCTTTCAAATTATGAAATTGCATTCTGTTTAATGTAGATATCATTTTTAGTTACTTTGATACACTAGGATGGGCAATAAAATAAATGTATCCTGAAATGATTTTTTAAATCCCATTTTAATCAAGGAAATGTGAGATATTAAGGAGTGGATTATATGACTATTAAAATAAAATTTAAAACTGCATTTAATTTTTAAAATAAACTTCATTTTAGAACCATTTTATATTTACAGAAAACTGTAAAGAGTATAGAGTTTCTGTCTTCTTTATTAAAATAAAAATATTTTAGAGGAACATTTAAAAGAAATTTATCTTTATTAAAATAAAGATAATTTTAATATGTTATATTAATATGGTAGGTTTGTTAGAATTATTGAACCAGCATCAATTCGTTACTTAAATGTGTGTACTTTATTTGCATATTTATTCCCTTTCCTTTTACCTAAGGTCTTTTTCTGTTCCAGGCTTCCCCCCCAGAAGTCCTTCATGCATTAGCTGTCATGTTTCCATAAATTTCTCCTGGCTATGACAGCTTCAGTCTTTCTTGGTGTTGGTGACTTTTGACAGTTTTGAGAAATACTGGCCAGATATTATATAGATTGTCCCTCAGTTGGGGTTGCCTGCTGTTTTTGTCATGGTTAGACTGGAATCAGGTGTTTTGGGGAGGAAAATCACAGAGGTAATAAGACATTTGCATCACATCACCCGTGCACGCTCTCATTGTAATTAAGCAGTCTTCCTGTGGACTGAGAATTATCTGACCGAGGGCAGCCCTTAATAGTTGGCTCCATTATAAAATTACTCTCCCCTTTCCTGTTCCACACTGTACTCCTGATATGTTACACTGGGCAGCCCACACTTAAGGGGAGGGGACTCATGCGCTACCTTCTAGAAGATGGAGTGTACATAAATCACTAGGAATTCTTCAGCATAGGAGATAGATCCCTTCTCGTTCATTCATACATTGGTGACCGTATGGACTTGTGAATATTTATTTCAGACTTTGGGATATAATCCAGTACTGTCATTTGTTTTCTTGCTCAAATTGCCCTAGCTTCAGCTCTTCCCATTGACTCCTGTGTCCCTTTTACCTACTCACACCACATCATTGTGGCTTTTACATTTTTTTTTTTTAATATCTCTTTCTTTTTGCAGCACAGGATGTCCCAGGTCTTTCTTACCTTCTTGTGTATTTTCTCCACCCACTGTAGAATCAGCCCTTTCTCCAAGAATCCCTCATTTCTTTTGGTTCAGATCCAATGAGAAACCACTCTCTGGGCATCCCATTGTTACAGGACAGGGAGAGGGACACCACAGAACCCCCAAACCTGCCTGCTCTAAATAGGTTCTGCCATCCGTGGCATGAAGATAAAACATGTAAGACCTTTAGTTGGAAAGAAACTTTAATAAAATGAGTGTGCAATACAGAAAAGGCAAAGAATATGGTTTTCAAGTCAAGCACCCAAAGTTACCCATCCTCTCATGGGTAAAAGTCCACCCAAATGGGATTGGCCCAAAGCAGGTCCCAAAAGCCTGGACAAGTCTAAAGTACCTTCCAAAACGGATCCATAGAAAAGGGTCAGAAACAGACAAGTCTGGGAGGAAAAGAGCAAAATCAAAATCAAGATAAAAGCTGCCACAGTTAGCCTCCCGGGTCTCTCACCCATGTCTGTTCCAGCCGGTCCAGGACCAAGAAGCCAGTGCAGCTTCTTCACCTCTCTCTGCTCCATGTGTCTCCTCCAGGCCCCTTCTGGCTCTCCATCCTGCTTCCTTCCTTCTCCAGTCTCCTCGAGCTTCCCCTCCTTCCTGCTCAGCTCCTCCCTCCCTTGGGTGGGGCAGGAAACCTGGTACCTCCCCTTTTTGGGGGGACCCCCCTGTTACACCATGACTTGCTGCAACCATGTGCAGTGACTTCCTGGCTCAGCTGCCAGAGCACACGCCATGTCCTTTGTTGGCCCCTGTTTTCCTGTGATTTCTGCCCTATCCATTCAGAGAGAGGCCACCTCGCTAATGCTTCACAACGGTGGGCTGAATCTTTGCCAGGCTGTGCAGCGGCCTTGTTCCGTGGGTGGCGTCACTCTTCCCTATTTTTGCTTCACTTGGTGACATTTATTTAACCAGACAGACCTATTAGAGATAATGGTCATTTAACATACAAAGGGTAATAATAGAGGCTTATACCGGTTTTTATGGGAGCACAGAATGAGGAAAATTAGCTGAACCTGTGAGGTGAAGTTCATGTGATGAATAAAGTGTTTAAAGTAATAAACAAATCTCAAGTCCCTATTTTTTGACTTTGTGAGTATTTTGACTCTTTTTCACAAAAGAAGATTTAGTCACTCACTCCTGTGGTACCAGGTACAGTTTTAAGACCTGTGGTAGGGTGTTGCTGCTCCAAGGTAAACCCTTGTGCCTCAGTTTTTGATAACCGTTGTCTAAGGAGCTTTGGTTCTTACATGAGTCTTGATGGTTGTTTGATTTGATAAAGAATTTCTGTTTTAGTTTTTGCTGAGGTAACATCAACAAGCCAACTTGCAGCGGCTTACTTCCACAGGTACTTATACCTGCTTGGTGGCGGGGGTGGGGTTGGGGTGGGGGGTGTCTGCGTGTCCCCTTACCCTGAAGGCTGGGACTGTGGAGCCGCCTCAGGTGGCTGATGCTGGTCTCCTGAGCAGATTAAAACAAAGACAGGCAGAACCCACTGCAGCTACATCAAAAGCCCAAAGTCAGGAGTCAGATACGGTCACACAGGCCTCCAGGCAGCGCAGGGTAAATTACTAGAAAATGGGAAGACACTAGAAACAACTTCTAGGAACAAATGAGAGGAAACTAGATTCCAGTGTCTCAAACTTTGTTAAAGACTTTTGTATGAGAAAGATGTTGAGCTGTACATGTCAGAGAAACCATAAAAGAAAGAAAGGGAGGAGAATCAAAACAAGATGGATGTTGATTTCTCCCTCACACAGGCACATCCATGTAACGGGCGCCCGGTCACTAAGGCAACCACAGAGCTGAAGACCCAGCTCCATTTGTTTCTCTCTCTCTGTGTGTGACTCATGGTTTAAGATGGTTTCAAGCAGGAGTATGGAGAACAAGAGGAAAAGGGATTTGTACCTCTCCCAAGTTCTAGAAAACTGCTAACTAATAATTTTATTTCCATTTTATTGTCCAGAACATAGGACTATGTGTAAATGCAAGAAAGTCTGGTAAAACCAGACTTAATCTTTGTAACTCTGTGCCCAGCTCAATTTTTAGTACGGTGGGGAGAGTGGAGAAAGTCTGGAATTAGAAACATGCTAGCAGGATATAGAACCTGCTTCTTTGGATAAATTAAATAAAATATGGGAACAAGGGTGTGTGAACACACCAGATGAAAGGCAGGGACAGGCAAGAAATCCAGAAAAAAACTGTTCGATGTAAGCTTAGTATAAAATGCAATGAAGTTACAACACCAAACAGAGGAGAAATTTGGTTTGAGGATGCAATTAACTTTTCACTTTTGAAGAAAATAGGTACAATTATTAATGGGTTCTCAAAGAGTTCAATAGTTTTCTGTTGAAGGAATGATCTGACCCAGGTATCTTCGGTGAACTACGAAGTGCCCCAAACTTGCCTCAGTTATAATGGTTCTTCATTTTTATTGAAGTCATTCGTTTCTTCTGGTATTCTAATCAAATTGCTTAAAAAGAATCTCCAAGTATGCTCGGAGAATCTCTGGAGTATGCTTAGCTGTTCGAATATTTTCTGAACAAATTAATGGACTTGGAAGCTAAAACAGAGAGGAGAAGGGAGGCTGAAGACTGTGTTGTATGCGCTTCGAAGATGGAGAATCTCAGGCTGGTGGTGGAACAAGCCGCTGACCTAGGACAGTGAATGTGAGTTTGTTTCTGGTAAAATGTTTAAAAATAATAGTGGCATATCAGATTATTGTGCTGACAATTTCATTGACAGCGTTTTGCTTAGTAACATTCATGTGAGTAGGTTCACTAAACAGAGTCACTGAAGACAGATCCTAATATTTCTTTTTTAAAAAATTGTCTTTTAAAAATTAAAAAATATATATCCTTGTTTATTTTTTCACACTGTAGGATTTCTCTCTCCAGGTGCGGTCACCATAGTTTTCCTACCACCAAATGCCCACAGTCCCAACCACCCTCCATTCCTTTAAATTCTGCTTGAGAATAGCATTGTGATTCCAATTTGGTGAATATAAAGAAGTCATTTTCTATTTATTCCATAAAAAAAAAACAACAACAATAACCCTGTAATGATTACTGCATGCTTAATCAGTCCTAAGATTAGAGTTAATGCTTATAATTTATTTTTTACTTTTCACCGTTTTGTTCTTGGATTCTTTTGTTTTAGCATAGGAAGTGAATCCAGAAAATTCTAGCATTATACATCTGGGGGACTGCTATGACCTTTAAAACAGCAGCATCAAAAGGATCTGGGGAAATATATGCTATGAACATTTAATAACATCACCACTGTAACTTAGTGAATATTTCCTTGCTTCTGTACTATGAAAACAGAGCATTGGGACTGTGGTTGAAAAGTTCAAAAACACAGAAATAGAAGAATACATGGCATTTCATGTGTCTGCATTAACCATTCTTGTGATGTTTGGCTCCACTTGGTTAAAACAAAGTTGGAGTTTTTTTTTGTAAGTTTTGGTTCTGTATTTTATAACTAGGAAAAACTCGAGAGCAATTATTTAATATTTGGGATGGATATATAATTGAGCAGACATTTTAAATTCTCAAGTTCAGTTGACAACATATTCGTATACGACACAATTTTATTTCATGCTCTTGCAACTCAAGAGCTGTCTTTCAAAGCTGACCTGAATATTTTCTTTCGTACAAGGCATATGTCAACAGATTTTTCTCTTTGCTTCTCTGACAAAGACCTAAGGAAGAAGCATGAACCCCTCCCCATTTTCTTTTACCAGAGATATCAGGAAAATAGCCACTTCTCTGCCCTCTGGCCTCTTGATAACAGCATTTATAGGGAATCTAGCATATAGGGTTGCTCCATATTCCTTCCCCAAATAAACATGCCCAATGAACAGCTTTGACCACAAAAACATTGCATTGTTGGCAAAATGGCTTAGGTGAATCGTTCTCAAGCTTTCACTTGCGAAGGCAAATATGAAGAATAATGCTTAGGGCCATTTGCTGTTCAAAAGGCTTCAGATCTGCCATCCAGTCCCACAGATTCTAAGCCTTTGCCACTGTCTTAGCAGCAGGCTTTGCTTTTTTGACAGCAGGGAGAGCTCTTTGGCCCACTTTCTCTTTTAAACTTTAGCTCAACTTCAAACTTCTGCTTTTTCCCTCTTTTTCTAAAGCTAGTGATCACATGCTGAGTAAATAATCTGTAGACCATGATCTGCTGTCCTTGTTATCCAGACTCTAAACCCCCAGTGTGGGAAACCTGCCTGCTAAGTATTCCCAGGTAGGATTCCTAACTACCTCCCCCACTGGTTACCATCATCTTTGCTTACATACTCACAGAACTCCCTCGTAGCTCACTGACTATATTTGGAAGAACTAATTGGTGGTTCTGGTGTCTTTGTTAGGAAGAAGTGACACTTTCTGAAGTTAATAAAAATCTCTTCAGCTATTGCCTTTTATCAGATGTAACAAAACATTGTTTGAACAAATATGCTCTCAGTAGTGGTGACAGTTCATTTCTGCTTTTCCTAGCCATCAACATCTTATGAAAGAAAATGGTAGGAGAAGTTCCTTAAAGGCAGAAAATTGGTTTTTGAATAATGGCTGTTCGTGATATAAAATTGCTTTTCAAATCAATAACTCAATTAAATGAGGTTCCAATTTGATTTCATCAGCATTTTTATGATATATACTTAAGTAATATATTTCTCAGTTGTTCTTAATCAACCTTTAATATATATTTTGAGGATGTACAAGCATTTTTCATTGTTTTACTGACTTTTTTAGAGGAAAGATGCATACTTATCAAATATCACAATTAAGAAAGTGACTATGTGATAATTCAGGTGTGACATCCACAAAACTAAAAGGGATTCTATTCAGTTTTCACTAATATAATTTTTTGAGAGAAGATAATAGAGAGAAGGGAGAGATAGGAAAAGAGAGATGATATTCTCTTTAGGGATAGAAAGAGTGTCTTAGTAAAATGGAACTTCATTTCTCATCAGTCACTGAGAATTCAGCAAAATTAGTTTCTAAACATCTGAACTCTGTACGAGACATAGTTGAAAGATTTTGCTTATTGCCATTTGTAAATGCTGATACACATGTATTTGTTTTCAGTGAAAAAAGAGGATGAATATCATTCATGACCAAGAGTGCAAAGCCCCAGAGAGGTGGCTAGAGAGCAGAGACCCTCATTTCTCCTCCATAAGATCTGTCAGCTACTCTTAGTCACTCCCAGAAAGTTAAAATAAACCAGTAACTTAGCTACTTTTTCAAAAGGAATTCTGAAGGTAATCCCTGATTACAAGTGCTCTCACTGAGTATTCAGAAAATAAGGGCAAAGAGACAAGTCTAGCTTATTTATACAAATATAGTACTGTGCTAGTTTTCCTTTCCTTTTGTTTTTAATTTAGAATTTTAAAAAGAAGAACGGAACATATTAATTTTCATGTGTTTTTAAAAAAGTATGTATTATGGTAGGACACTTAGTATGAAATCTACCCACTTAAAATTTTCAGTGTATGATCTACTGTTGTTAACTACAGGAGCAATGCTGTACATCAGGTCTCTAGAATGGACTCACCTTGTTTAACTGAAACATTTATACCCACTCATTAGCAACTCCTTATTTTCCCTCCACCCCAACCCCTGGCAACCAATCTACTCCTTGATTCTACAAATATGACTATTTTAGAGATTTCTTGTAAGTAGATTCACGCCATAGTTGTTGTTCTAGGACTGGTTTATTTCACTTAGCCTGATGTCCTCAGGCTTCCGCCATGTTGAATGTTTTAGAATTTCCTTTTTTTTTTCAAAGCACCATGTATTGTTTGTATGTGCCACATTTTCTTTGTCCACTCATCTATCAGTGAACTTTTAGGTTGGTTCTACATCTTGGCTATTGTGAATAATGTTATAATAAAAATGGGGGGTGCAAATATCACTGCTTTTGGGTAAATTCCCAGAAGTGGGATTGCTGGATCATGTGACAGTCCTATTTTTAATTTTCTAAGGAGCCTGATTACTGTTTTCCATAGTGGGGGCAGCATTTTTCATTCTCCACGTAGTTCAATGGTTCCAATTTTAATATATTCTCACCAAAGACTTGCCTTTTTTTGGTAAAAGCCATCACGACAGATTTGCGGTGATTTTTAATTTGCATTTTCCTGATCATTGGGCATGGTGAGAGCCTTTTAATGAGCCTGTTGGTCAACTGTGTATCTTTGGAGAAATGTCTATTCAAATTTTTAACCCATTTATTAATGACATTATTAGCATTTTTAAATTTTGAGTTGTAAGAGTTCCATGTATTTTTGATTCATGTATGTATTTTGCAAATATTTTCTTCCATTCCACCAGCTTATCTGGTTATTTTGTCTTACATTCTTTTTAGCTTAATGATATACCAGATTCAGTTCATCAGATTTTTTCTTTGCATAATAAAAAATGATACATAAATATATTACATTAAGTATAGAGGGGACTATATGAATGTGAAATTCACATGCCAGTAGTATGGACATTAACCCAATAAAACTTATAGATCAGTTTGCATAAAAATTCACATAAGCATAACTAACATGCCAATTTTGAATAATAAACTATTACTAATACATTTTCTATAGTATAGTATTATATGTCTGAATACTCAACACTAAAAATTAAAAAGTTGGAACTTACCAGTCATTCATTAGTTGAGTCATTCACTCAAGAAAAATGTTTTTTATTTTATTTTATTTTATTTTAGTGCCAGGCACTGTATAAAGTACAAGTGATATACCTGGAATGGTAGGACACTTTCCCTGCCTTCAGTGGCTTTAGAAAATTAAAATATTTCTTTTTTAAAAAAATATTTATTTATTTATGCATACAAGAGCTGGGCGTGTAGGCCAGGGGTGTAGGGAGGTGAGAGGATTCACCAGAGACAGAGTGGGGAGCAGAATAGGAGGATCTACTGAAATACACTGCTGAGGGGAGCAGCTGGGAGACCGGAGAGGTCTGTTGTGCCCCGTGGGTCAGCTCCCTGGCTGGGGATCAATCTCATGTTGCTGATAGCTTCATAGTGTTGAGACTTAACCCCTTGTGCCACCAGGGAGGCCAGAGAATTAAGATATTTTTAAATTTAAAAAAGTCTTTTTGTTTTTTTCACAAAGATGGCGCCAAAAGTAAGGAAGGAAGCCCCTCCCCCTCTCAAAGCTGAAGCCCAAGCAAAAGCTTTTGAAGCCCAAGAAGGCAGTGCTGAAAGGCCTTCACAGACACAAGCAAAAGGAGACCCTGCAGGTCATGTGCAGGACACTGCAGCCCTGAGGGCAGCCCCCGCCCCCCCAGAGATACAAGTGTGTGGTTGCTAAGCCTGGTCAGGATCCCCTGAGAGCTGTGAGGAAGCTCTAGGACACCCACGTGAGCAGTGTCAACACTGATTGATCAGACCTGATGGGGAGAAGAAGGTGTGGGTTCCACTGTCTCCTGAGTATGATGCTTTAGAGGTAACCAACAAAATTGTGTTCATCTAAGGGCCACCCCTGGTGGCCTAGTGGTTGAGTCTCAGCACTCTGACTGCTGTGGTCTGAGCAAATGTCTTTGCTCCAGAGGCAACAGTGAATATTTTAAGCTTTGTTGACAGAGCATAGTTTGTGCCCCAACTTCTAAACTTTGCTGTTGTCATGAAAAATCTGTCACAACCATACAGAGTGACCAGATGTTGATGAGTTCTGATAAAATTTAATTTACACAAACAGTGAACTGGCTTTGGTTTGTGGGACATTGTTTGCCAACCCCTGGATTAAAGTATAAAATGAATGAGTGAGGACGCAAATATTAACTGTCCCTATTTTTTTTTTAGAGATTTATTTATTTATGCATACAGGCTGGGGTACAGGCCAGAGACATGGGGCGGCGAGAGGGTTCACCAGAGACAGAGTGGGGAGCAGAACAGGTAGATGGATGGAAATACACTGCTGAGGGGAGCAGCGGGCGAGACAGGAGAGGTCTGCCATGCCATGTGGGAATCTCCCGGGCCGGGCGTTGAACTTGCGTCACTGCTGCTGATAGCTCCACAGCACAGTGCTTAACCGCTGCGCCACCAGGGAGGCCCCTTAACTGTCCCTATTAAGGTGCCTTTTTTTTTTTTTTAGTTTCCAAAATTTTTTTGTAATTGATTTACAATGGGGAAAATTTTTTAAACACCTTAATATCTAGAGAGTACAGATAACTTAACATTATGAAATAATGAACTTTCACAAAGTCAGATTCAAGAGTAAGGATCTCTTGATTTTGCAGGAAAATTTCCTGCAAAAATTAAGTATCCTTTCAAAACTTCATAAATTGATAGTTATAATTGTCTTTTCATCAATGAAAAAAATTGTGTTTCTTAAATATTACTTAATGTCTAGTGGAATCACAAAGAAACCCAAAACCTTTCTTAATCACAACACACAAAACAATGCTCTTAAGATGCCTTTTTGGGTAAGTCTTTGCTTCTAAGATTGAAGTCTATCGATGGCGGGGGAGATGCAAGCTCAGAGTTCCTAAACTCCATTTGAAGATTTCATGTCTATCTTCTTATAATCATCTACTATAATCATCTACATATTTCAATTGTCATTTGGCCAACACACGCAGTTTTCTCTAAATTGGTACTGGATCAATTCTTTTTCTGTCATGGTGTGGATGGAAAATAATATTTGCATAACAACATCTTTTGGTAAGTGGATTCTGCTGTTCATGGATGATGGAGAATAACCTAGAATTCCAAACTTCCAGGTCCTTGCTACGATCTTCTCAATGGTCACACCTATGTAAACCTTTGTTCTGGGACATACTGGATGAGAAAGTTGCTCTTGATGGAGACCTGAGATTTTTTGTTTTGTAGTGGATAGAAAAAGCAGCTGACAAGTTTGATTACATCCTTTAAATTATAAAAATTCTCACTTTCCTAATTCTTTATGTATTTGAGTTCTATTAATCTTCTCAGGAAAATAAAAAGTCACAGAGTAGTTCAGGAGTTCCTACAGTGTAGAATGACAACAGAAAGATCAGTTGTCATTCTGTTGTTGCCTCTGGCTCTTTATGTGACTTTAGGTCACTTGTATAACCTCAAAGTCTCTCCATCTCCATGCCTCCAATGAAACGGGGAAAAACGATTTCTCTAAGGTTTTATTCAGGACTAACATATTGTATCTACCATTTAAAATATGAGTTCAGTTTCTTTTTTCTGGAACCTTCCCTGTCCTCTGAACTTTTTTTCTTCTCTCATGAACACTTGTTTATAAAATCATATCAATATTCTCTTGTAGAGGAACATGGTGTCATGAAAAGATGTATCAGTACAAATTGTGTGTGGTAAAGCCACACCCATCAATCCTGAAAAACTGTGACCCCAAAAATTGAGTCACCTATGCTGCTGAAGCTAATAACCCCAAATTTCAGTGGCTTGCCAAGTAAGGGTATATTTGTCACAAACATTCCCATCTGTTGATGCAGGTTGCAGCAGAAAATGTCAGAGGTGTGCTCTGTCCCAAGCACACATTGAGGAGACAAGGCACCTTCAGCTAGTGACTCTTAGGCCTTAGTGTTGTCCACAAACTAGCTCTGGGAGCAAATCTAGAAGGCCTGAACAGTCCCATACCTCTCCTACTCATGTCTTTTGGCTCAGCCTCAGGCCCCTGGCTCTTCGTGATTGTTGGTGAGGCTGGGAAACAACCTCGCTGTTCCCTAGAGGAAAAGGAAACAAGGTTTGAGGAATAAATAGCACTTTCTTTGCCAGAGCCACCCAAACAGGTTTTCCACCAGAGTATTTGAAGCATCCATACTTCCTCAGTGTGCACAGCGTCGGAGATTAACTTCTGTTTCGCAAGGAGAAGCAGGAGAATAAACCATAGTCAAAAATAGTAGAAGCTATAATTCTAAAACTCTGAGAAATGGCCAAGAAAATGGAATAGGGCTGAGTTTAGGTCTCAAGACTACAACTGTGAATTGGAGTATAACACAATCTCTGGCAGCAACCAACTGAAAGAAATATTGCAGAGAAGACTGTGGTTAGTTGTAGAGATTTTCCAGACATATATTCATGTAAACTGCCAGAACTCTAAGTGCTAGAAAACCAGTTTTCTATAATAGAACCAATGAAAGTGGTATGGGTTTGATTAATAGATCCATACTCCAGGTAGACATAGGTGCGCGCGCACACACACACACACACACACACACACACACACACGTAGACCCTGTACTCTCCATCTCTCTTAGACTTTCAAAATCAACTCTCACATGAAAAATTATTTCTTATATTTTTCCCCTAGACTGCAATATTTATGATATATGATATACTAGCACCTTTTAATATAGAGGCTATCAGAAACATTTTTAAGAATTATGGATGTAAGCAATGAAATAGAGTGTCCTTTATTTTTTTAAGGTGATAATTGGCAGACTACTTCAAATAGCCCTGTTTGCTTATACAAAATAAATGAAAATACTTGTACCAAATGCATGTGATGAAATCATACAGATATATAATCTAAATTATTTAATGTTCAAAGAAATAATCTACTGTTTCCTTGGAAATATTTTCTATTTGTAGTACAGCTGGCAGTCAGAACTTGATTGAATTTCCCAATCCAAAGCAGAAGATACAAACTCATTTGTTTTATCTGTAGATATGTATATAAACAATTTTCTAGTGATGGGGTACTGTCACTTAGCTATACGGAGCTTGACAAAAAGCTAAGCAAGATATGGTTTTTAATAAAAAATAAACTGTTTCATAATGTTTTGATACTACAGGTTATTAGAAAATGATATTACTGTTTTAACTCAAAATTCACAAAACTCTCCTAAATTACTTTCTAATTCAAGTCTTTTGTTTGATACATCAAGATAATGTTTATTGGAGTTTTCTTTGGAAAAAAATATATCCACAGTTGTTTTTCAGGCAAAATAAGCTCATTTATTTAAAAACTTACCACAAGCTACATTTCAGCAGAGAAAGAGGGCAGTTGGATTGGTGAGAGAGCTACACTCAAAAAAAAAAAAAGAAAGAAAGAAATCTCCATTATCTGGATAGTAAAACTTCTGTAATACTGATTTTCTCATTTGTCTTAAAGCTTTCTTTTGTATCTCAGCACAATTTCACCTTTGTTCATCCCAACTCTGCTTTTTTGAATTTTGATCCATTTTTTTTTCTTGCTAAATGACCACATTTAATAGATAGTGCCACGCGCTCATGGGCCTGTACGTTTGCTTTGTTTATTGTCAACTCCCCCTTGTAACTTCCCCACTCTGGAATCAATGAAACCTTTTCCCCGCCTCATTTCTGAATTGAATTATGAATCTAACTGCAAATATTACTTGTCCAACTCTTCCATGGAACTGGTCTTCTCTTTGCTCAAAAGAACGACAAGAAAGATCACCCCAAGTAGACTCTCATGTCAGTGGTTGAAATAGCTCAGGTTGCTCTCAGAGTTTGAACTTGCCTGTTTGGGTCTGAAGCCCTTTGACTCAGCGATCCTTTATTCTCATGCAGACTAGAGAATTATTATTGCACCAACTCTTAAAATGCTTGTAAGTGTTTCATTATTAATGTATTTAATTCCATATTAATTTGAAAAAAAACAATTCCTTAATTCTTCATGAAGTCCTCCAAATCCATTTGGAAATAAGGTCAATATAAATAAATACATAAACTTACTGTTGAATACACTTTCAACTCCCACTTACTTTATTAGGGATTTTTCTTAACAATTTTTTTGGTAAGGATAGTGTGTCAAGATGGTTTTATTTCAAGGACCTAAGTGCTGTCCAGGTCTTCTGTTTCCCTATCCACTATTTATCTTTACGTTAATGCAAATTACACAGTCTTCTTAAAATGATCACCCATGTGACCCTAAAGGGGATGTTACATACTATAGTCTACCAGACGTCTTTATGCAAGTCTGGAGGCATGAAGGCTTTGCTTCCAATGTCCTCCCTTTGCATTTGTTTCATTCTAGTGTTCCCTTTCCTGCCCCCTATACTAACTCTTTTAGGTTATTGACAGCAGTTAATGCTATTTCTCCTAACAAGGCACAAGTCTTGAGATGGCTGCTGTCACATTCTACAGCAATAATTTTCAGTCTTGAGCATGAACTCTGAAATCAATATATTTGGTTAAACCAACTTTATTCATTTATGTATTTACTTATTGATGAATTTGTTTTTTTATTTAGTGCATTATATGGAATCGAATGTAAGGGAACAGATTGATAAGGACCAGAACAGAGTAACTATGTAGTCAAGCTAAGTATTGCTTCTTAAGCAGTCACTCAGTTGTTTATTATCTGTCATATATATGTATTATGGTGTCAATAGGAAGCATAGCATTGCTCAAGCTTAGAAATTCTTTTTTTTTAAATTTAATTTTACATACTTATTTTAATTTTTTTTTTCATAGAAGAACTGGGGTGTAGGCCAGAGATGTGGAGGGAGGTTGGTGGTGGTGAGAGGATTCACCAGAGACAGGTGGGGAGCAAAACAGGCAGATCTACTGAAATCCACTGCTGAGGGGAGCAGCAGGGGAGACAGGAGAGGTCTGCTGCGCCATGTGGGAAGCTCCCTGGCTGGGGATCGAACTCGTGCTGCAGTGGCTGCAGATAGCTTCATAGTGTTGAGACTTAACCCCTTGCTCCACCAAGGAGGCCCAAGGAGGAGGTGTAGAGGATTTCTGAGAGATAACAAATTTACCAGGTTCACAAGATGAAGCTAGAGTTGGATGTCTTCTGCTGTCTACTGCAGTTTTTAGGATGCAAGTAAATGAGTGGGATTCTAAAGAAGTGGAGGATTTCACCATGCTGTCACACTTAGGGAAGTTTCCACGTTTAGGTTATTAGACATACCACTGGATCACTTGTTCCAGTTCACTTTGTACACTCTCTTCCATTGGTCATTTAATATATTGCCCAAATTAGTACATATTTGAATTCAAAAGGATGTTTTACTAGTAATTGCTGCTTTCCCTGGTAAACCAGAAAGGTTGCCCAAATTCTTATTTACATATTTTGTTGCTTAGCTCTCAGACATCTTGGCTGTAAGAACAGTACCTTTGTATTGGCATATTCTGGTTTATACATTCATAAATAAATACAATTCATTTTGTATATGTGAACTGATTTGTGTAATCTATTACTATCTCCTATTAGCCACCTAGATCCTTGTTTTACTAGCGGCTTTTTATTTAAAGTTAGGGAATAATGAAAGAATGAATTAGATATAAATGTTATTCTGTGATAGGATCTTTAGATCTAAGAATTGCTCCTATTTTCAACATAAATGTTTTAAGAAACAATTAAACAAGAATGATTAGGAAATGCTTATAATTTCCCTCATTGACTGAAATGATAACAGGAAGCACCATGATAGGAGAAACAATTCTCTAAGTAAAAGTAAAAAGATATAAGCTTGAATATCAGCTGTGTGGTTAGCTAACTTTGAAACTTTGGGCAAACTAATTCATGTCTCTAAACCTGAGTTTTCTCATTTGTAAGAGGCTTGTACTAGTTTCTGCTCTATTTGCAGGAATACTGCAACTATGACATAAGATAACAAGCAATTGCTTTGGAAACTTTAAAAATGGACATGTATGTGTATATATTTATAGACATGCTTTCTTGCATATGTTTTATTCCCTTATAAAATTTTCATTATTTTCTTTTATAGTAGAATATTAACCATCACATTTTATACTTAATATATAGATGTGCAAAACTTTCTATATCTTTACAATATTTAAAAAAAAACAACTCATCAATGACAGGCAATTCTGACTTACTTCATAGACCTGTTTTCTAAAAATGCCCTGAAGATGGCACAATAAGTACACTTTGGTGCAAACATTATTAAAGGAGAGGTTGCAAGAAAAGTATATATGAGGCTCAAACACCAAATTCAAAACAAGTCTTTTCTAAGTTTGTGGAGAATCCCTGACTTTTTGATCACTGCCCTTTCTTTTAATGCTATGAAAGTCATTTGTTTCATTTTGCTTACAAGAGGACTACCAGGTTATTAGTCAGAAAACAGTCAGATGTGACTGATGAAAGTCAGACTTGTTCATGCAGAACAGCTTTATCAATAGATTTATCATTGCAATTATAAAACAGTTGATATGCTCATCTGTTATCGTCTGCATAATATACAATCTCTACCCAAATGCCAGTTTTGATTAGACATGTTATTGGCATAGGGCTGGCAGAAAGAAACTATTAATTAAAAGTACTTGTTTTATTAAAATGCAAAATACAGTGGGGACTGTTCTTAGAAATGGACAGTGTTATTTCCATGAGGTTGTGATACATATAAGTTATAAAAATGTGTATATGTGTATCTATATTATATCAGCTCTATTTTATAAAATGCTAAGCTAGAATTCACTTAACTGTACAAATATGGGTTCTTTGCAAAATACAGAACTGTGACTATATATATATTTATTGAGTATCAGATATCATGGGTCTCAGCCATTTTTGAGTCTTACCATTTTTACATGTCATACATATTAAAACCTTACAGTGTAGAGTGCAGTGTCTTCATTTATTAAGAACTAAAAATCCAAATGTGGCCAATAATAGTCGTTCCATGCATTTACATAGAAATACCAAGTTTATTTAATGTTAATTATAAATGTGTTACTATATATTTGTGTGCATGCTCTCACAACACGTTCACTAAAAACATAAATGAAAACTAATTTTTACAAGTCAACTCTTTTCTGAGAGGTCAGAGAGAAGAACTGTTGTTTTATGGATGTTGGCAAATTGTCTTCCACTGGAAGAAAGTTTTTGCTTAAGCTGTTTGAGAATTGGACTTTAGTCCCAACAAAACTGTTTGATAAGATATGAATTCAATGATTTTTTGGTCATTCAGACAGCAGTGAGATACTAGATGGATGTCAGCAGTTTTGACAGTTCAAAGCTAATTATTACTTTGTCTTGTCTCAATGCCCCAGAACTGTTGGATTTTTTTTTTTGCATCAAAAATAGTACTATTTTAGCCACTAGTAAATCAGAGAAAAGTCAACACAATGTTTTCAGTTTGAACGGATTGTTAAAAAGTTAAGTTGACTGAAATTAGAGCATTTGGAATTTCATCAGTGAAATTAGGAACTGAAAAATTGTTAGATGTTATTATTTGAAAAGAAACATTACTTTTGGTCAGAGTATTCGTATTTCATTGAATTCACCTTTTTTGTCATTGCAGAGTGACATTTTGTAGAGTTATTAAATTATAAAACCTTCTGCATTGCTATCGTAACATGGCCTATTGATAATAGAGGGGACAGATTGGTAGCTTTTCTGTTATAACGTGTATTGATTCTAAGTTCCTCTGTGTGGTTTACTAGACTCTCTACTATATTTAATTTTATCTCCACGATTTCTCAAAATGTAATCCTTACTCTAATTAAGTTCATTTTCCAAAGGTTCTCTGAGGCTCTTTTGAGATCCACAGACTAGAAATCAGGGATCTAGAAGATTTGTCATGTGGTAACCCACGGAGCAAGACCACCTACCATGTATCTATATTATGATGTGGAAAAGCAATAATAATCTGTGAATGAATAGTGTTAATTTAATGATTACCCTGAAACGAAGAAAGTGATGGAATTAGCCAGAAGGGTGCTGATTTACTGTAGAGCTATTTCATTGTAACTAGCTGTTCATGTTTTCTTGGGTAGATTTTGAATTTGATTTTTTCTCTATTTCAAAGAGAATAGTACTAAATGAAATCAATTTAATTATTACCCCTTATTATGAAAAGAATCATGTATTTCTTAACAATGAACATTTATAAAACCTTTCTTGATGATCACACAAAAACACATATGACAATGTTTTAGGTATTTGAAGGAGGAACATAGCAAGTTCCAAGGAAGGGTGCTAGAAAATTTTACCTGAATTTATGAATTTAGAAAACTTGTCTTAATTTTATATTTCTTCACTTAATTTGTTTCACTAAAATCTTGAAATTTTTGTTTCATCTCTTGCAATTTTTGGTCTTAGTCCTCATTTTGTAGAACTAAGTATACTTTTACTTGTTTTTTTCTATAAAAACAGCAATTTGTAAACTAGATTTTAGAGTGTCTAAGGCCACCTAGTAGAGAGATTACCATCTTCTGTTCCAAAAGAGTTTAAGATGTAGTCATTATCATGATTTATATGTGGTATCGCCTGAACAGAGAAAGCAGAGTGAACGATCCCCAAAGGTTTCTTCCTGCTTTAATTTTGTGTGATTTTCTGAATGAAGTTTGGGTGTTCCAGAGCAGTGCCATTAGTCATGGTAGGTTAAATTATTCATATGAGCCATCCCCTGATCTTGTCTAAATAATCAACGTTAGCATGCGTGAAGCCTTAGCAACGTCGATGTGTTGCCCCTCGGCAGAAATACCAGGGATGAATTTCTGAGGGAAAAAGGACTTTAACTCCATTTGGGGAAGTGTTACTATTGAGCCCAGTGGATAGCTCATGGTTTCTGTTTCAGTGGTGTCTTTTTAACTTGTGAAAACTCTAGAATGCCCTTCTCCACATTTGGTAGCACTGGCTTCTTGAGAATTTGGAGATGCCAGTGACACCCTCACACAAGGCAGTTTCCTCTGCGGTTGGATCACTGCCACCACCATATTACGTTGGCAATTTGAGTGTTAGTCACCAAAGGCCGAAGGGGTACAGAGGCCCTCTTGCTGGCTTGACACCCCCAGTCTCTTCTGCCAGCCTTTCCTATTTGCCTGGGAAACCACTGCCAATCGAATCTTTCTCTAACACTGCATGATCATGGCACATATAAATGAAGATGGTTTTCTTTTGGCCCAACCAGTGAAGAGTAGTTAACCTCATCTATTTTCCCTCTTTGTTTTAAGTAAGAAAATGAAGAGTCAAACTCAGAGCACAGTTGAGTAATCACTGCCCAGCTGTTGTTTCAAGTACTGTGTAGCCTAGTATCTCTTCCTTCTGTTTCTTTAAATTAAGTCCACTAAATTTATTAAGCATACTCTGCTCAGTTT
This sequence comes from Scalopus aquaticus, assembly GCA_004024925.1. Taxonomy (NCBI): domain Eukaryota; kingdom Metazoa; phylum Chordata; class Mammalia; order Eulipotyphla; family Talpidae; genus Scalopus; species Scalopus aquaticus. The sequence goes on from PVIJ01013798.1 coordinate 28,616, forward strand.
TATTCCTTGACACTGAACTTTGTAAGCTCCTTCATGTCCCTATGGAATCAGGTACAGTATAATTCTGAAACACAGAGATATCAGTATTTTGTTCAAGAACTTTAAATATTTTCTAATTTTCTACTGCATCAGTCTAAGATTTTCCGTGTGGTTTACAAGACTCTGCATCTATTTAATTTTATTCCCTACAATTTCTCAAAATGTACTCTCTAATTAGGTCCATTTCCTTAAGGTTCTCAGGGCTGTCAGGCTTTTTTCTCACCTTTGCTTTCCCTGGAGCTTGTCATACTGCCTTGAATGCACTTTCTTCTCCCTACTGCTATATAAATCCCCATTCAGTCCTTTAGGGACAAACTTACACCTTACTTTCTTTATGAAGCCTACCCTAATTATTTATGGATCTCCTCCATGAATATTTAACTTTTAGTTTCTGTGCTGCAAAAAGTAGCCCTTAAATTATCCATACATTTTTCATCAACTACTTAATTATATTATAAATTTTAGAACTTTTGCGGGTAGGGCCTATGTCTTAAATACTTATGATTCCCAAATGTGTGTAATGTAAGGTTAACGATTCATTCAATAAACATTTTACAGTATAGATCTAAACTCTGTTAACTGTTTCATGTAATACAGATTTTTAATACCCTTTAGTTAGGATATATGGCAAAAATAAGTAGTTCCAAAAGTTTCCCCTCTGAGCTCCTCCAGAAGCTCACTAGCTTTCTTCACTAGCTTTCCCTGTTCTCTGCCTAGTGGAATATGAGCAGAAATATTATGTCACTTCCAGTTGAGGTAGATATGAATTGATGTGTCTTCCCTAGTGAGTCTTACTTCCTTTGTGGCTTTAGAGACACGTGTTCCAGATGGCATGGTGACAAGGTGAAAAGGGACTATATTGGATAGGTGAAGACATACACCTATTTTGTTTTAACCATGGAGATTTTGAAATCTGTTTCTTGCAGAAGTTAACTTAATCATCTTCAGGTGTAGGAATTAAAAGTTATTATATATATGCTTTAAAGAATCTTCAATTATATGTATATATATACACATATATTATAGAATTGTGTTGTATATATATTTATATATTATAGAATGTTATGTTGATTTAATTAAATTAATCCTTATGATATATATCATATATATTATGTATCATGTTTTAATTATGTATTTAGTTATATTTTATAGAATTTTAAAATAATAATGCACAGATCTATTTTAACCAGAACAGTCCAGTACCTACTTAGGAATTCCTGAGATAATTAAAGCTGTTCATTTCTATAGAAAACAGAGACACATATTGCATGATTTTATTGCTATGGAGAATATTGTCCATGACTCATTTTGGCATTAAATATTGTTGATATGATCTCTGAATCTTCTGAAATGTTGTAGTCTAAGCTGGAAGCACTGTTGGATAATGGTTGGTCAGTGAGATTAACCATGGTGTTTGGGATTTTTATCAAAGTTCTTTAGGTTATAAAAGTTAAAAAAAACAACAACATTCAACCAAAAGGATTTGCCCCATTTTAGGTCATGTTGAGACATGTAAAATGTACAGAAATATTCTGAATCCTAAGGAAGGTCAACATTGTATAGTCTCAATATATAACACACTGAAAAGATATGGGTGAGAAAGTCAAGTAATAAAGGTGAATTTGATACTCTACAATTTCACCTTTATTTCTTTATTATATTCTCTATTGTTAGAGCCTATAGACAGTTACTTGGTTAGGAGTTTTCTAATCCTCAACTATTAGGGAAGCAATGCCTTTTATAGACTTCTTATTTTGAAAGAACAAGGTTTTTAATCTCAGGTTTTAAAAACTATAACTCTTAACCTTGAGCATGTGCTGTCATAGTGACGTAATAAGAATTGTTACTGCATATGATATGACTAAGACCCTTCAGCATATTTAGAATAAAAAAATAGAGTAAATTTAAAAATTATCTATGTAATGAAAACTTTTAAATATCACAATAAGAGATGTTTAGAAGATGGAATGCCTTATAAATATGAATAAAAATGTATTCTTTCTGAAAACAGGTTTGAAAATGTACCTCAAAATCCTTCAAAACATTTATATACTTTCCTCTAGTAATCCACTATAAATTGAAGAATATAATCAGGGATAATATCATAAGTGTGTGTTAATTTTTCCTGTACATGTTCTCTTAGATTGGGAAGCTCTAACAAAATGCCTTAAACCACACATTTGTTTCACAGTTGGAGACAAATGAATCCACCCTGGTCAAGTGGGGTTCCTCGAAGCATGGGAAACCAGTCTAGCCCAGTGTAGGGTTCATATTATGAATCCACTCTGGCCCCAATGGGGCTTCCTTAGACTGTGAACCCACCAACTCAGTGGGATTCATATTGTGTCAAATTCAAGATGGCAGCCAATTTGGTTCTTCCTGGTTTGCATATGTCTGCCATCTCTCTGTGTTCTCACAAGGGTGTGATTGCAGGTTCTCTGGTGTCTCTCCTCTTGAGAAGACTAATCCTGTGTGAGCATCCCACTACCATGATTCATCTAATCTGAACTACACTACCCCAAAGTCTCACACTTAAAGATCATGACATTGGAGGTTAAGACATGTGTGTGTGTGTGTGTGTGTGTGTGTGTGTGTGTGTGTGTATTTGGGGCAGTATAATTTAGTCTATTGCCAATGTCTAAATATAAAAATGTAGGGAACTGAAGAAGTATTTTTGTGGTACATTTTGTAATGATGCATTTGTAGTCATTAAAATAATATATTTTTTTAAATAGAAGGTATTGAAAAATATTTCTAATCTTAAATAGTAAATTAGGTATAAACACTGTAGGCTACTTACAGTAACTCCAATTTAATAAAAAAAAAGTAGCAACACTGAAAAAACAGTGAAAATATATACACAGAAATATTAAAATTAACAGCAACTATTTTTATGGAAGAATTGTTAGAGAATTAAAAAAAATTCCACAACAGGAATGTCTACATGTAGAAATGAGGAGTATGTAGGAATACAGAAACTACTGAACTCTTTTTTTTTTTTTGAGCTATCGTATTACATAAGCTTTAGGTGTACAGCATGGTGACTTGATATTTGTGTACATAAAACTAACTTTTAAACTATGAAAATGATCATCTGTTGTATTAGTAAGCAGAAGTCAACAAATTCTACTCTGATTATATTGAAGTTATATTGTTGTCTTCCTGTTCAAACAGTTGCTATTATTTAATAGCAAGCAAATAATAATAGTGATAATTAGCAACTTAAAAAACCCTCTTCATCCCCTGAAGTAACTATCCTAGCCATGAGGACAGCTGAGAGAAGAAACTTGCCAGAACCTCTTCAGGTCTGGATAGTGTTCTGTTTCTTTATTCCCATTTCCTCTAATTATATTCCTGTATACTGGTATTAAAATGTAACTGATTTTCTTGGCTGTGTTCCCCGGTGGATGGCAACTTTGCTCTCTTTGAGGTCTCCAATATTCCTCATCACTATGTTCTTAGCATTCTAGCACAATGGCTGACACATTAATGCAGTCAATAAGCATTTGTTGATTGAACAATGCTTACCGTTCCTTTGTGAGTATGTATATGCACTGTGAAATGCTCTCTTGAGGCAGGTTAAGCTCCTGATACAACTTGGTTCTAAATTTCTGGGCTTTTTTTGTCTAAGTAGTCTGGAAGCCCTCTATAAAAAGTATTGCACAGCAGCTCTTGCCGTTTAAAGATGAAAGGTTTTTTTTCTTTTTTACATTTGGACTTATTTTTTAATAATAAATTTGAGCCTCTAATCAACCTGAATAATGAAACTTAAGCTTTCTAAAGCAGAGATTTTAATGGTAGTCTTTAACAAAATTTCTCATCTTTTTAAGACTCTGTTACAAAATGGAAGGTGCCCACACCCCTGTAATGTTTCTTAAATTGATATGATAAGGTTGTCCATTAATTTGTGGAAGAAAGAGTTGTCAAGATGGTAGCTTAAAGTTAATAGAAATGCAATCCTGCTCACATCTACTAAAGCAGGTAAATCAGCTTGAGTTTATAAATAACTGAAGCAAAATACAGAGAGAATTAAAATACTTAGGAGTGTTTTTACTATTCAAATACAAAGAATAAAGTTTTAAAAATCCCCAAATTGGGAAAGCCATTTCTATTAGAATAATCAAATATTTAGATCACCAACTTTTTCCATAAAATGCTGACTTTATACAGAATGATATAAGAAAATGGATTGGACTTCAATCTGATTTTCAGAGCCTCAGTTGATAAAAGAGCTGAGAGATGTAGGGGGTGAAAAAGGAAAACAGATACGATTATTTCTCTGGACAAAATATGTTGTCTTTGATTCCTTCCCCACACTATTTGGTCTGTCATAATTTGCCGTGATACTAATTAGGTGACAGAATGAATGAACGTGCTTTCATGGAAGAAAAGCAAATGCTAATGATAGTAAAAAAGGCAATACCTGAGCTTGAGTAACTTCATTATTGTGCGTTCAGACAGTTTTGAAATCTGTGGAGTTCCTGCTGGGAAGTAATTTTTTCTTACTGAATGGGTCATTAAAAAGTCCATTTACTACAATAAAATGCATGTTTTAGGTATGTGTATATATATGTGGATTTGTACTTTTTTCACTTCAGCTCGAATTTCATTGATGCAATCTAAAAGAGTAATACAAAATTTTAATATGATGTAGTTATCTTTTATCAGCTTGCCATGTTCGAATGACATTGACAAATGTCACTGCCCATGGTTTCTTGTGTTAAGAAAATAAGATACTGTCTCTCAAACTGTAGGGTATATCTTATTTTCGCTTGAAAGTTTTATGTTCTTATAGCTATGTTTTAACAACATATATTCAACATCTTGGAGTGACAGTCATCCCTGTATTTTAGAGACAAAACTTCAAAACAAATCAGACTTATGCGTGTAAAATATGTGCATATTTGAATTGCTACATAAAACACAAATATATATATTATATATATAACATAATCTGCACTCCTTAACAAATTTTCCAATGATTTACCAATTACCAAAGTTCAAAAAACTAGAATGTAGATGAAAAATAAAATTCTATAACAAAAATTTTCCTGGAATATCATTTACATTTTAATTCCAAATGTTAATAAATTCAAATATTAATGAATGTTAACATTTTTAAATGCTGCACTTACAGTGGAATATACTGAGATACTTTAAATAGATCCAAAAATTCCTACACATAGCATTATGCACATGACACTGAGTAGCTGAATAAATAATTAAAATTGAGTCTTAATAGCTATAATTTCCCCTGTGTGATATGAAATGGGAAATATTTAGTCATCTAGATAATTGATTTGATTCTTCATGTCTGGTATGTAATTCTAGGTATTGAAATATAGAGAATGTCGATGACATAATTTTTCAATTATTTTAGGTTCTTTTGCCCCCCAATTAGGAGTAATATAGGAAAACTAGATCTTAGCTGTTGCTTGTGATCAGAGGACATTAGTTAACACAGTAAGAAAAATCATTGCTCTGTGCATTCATTCTTTAAAAATAACTTTTAGAGTGTTGATTTTCACAATTACAAATAAGTACAATTTAAGCAGCAATTAAATGGCAATGTTAACAAATGCTTTGCATTGGTGTCTCATTTGCAAGTACAGTTTATAACTCTATTCTGAGGCAATCTTTCTTTGAACTTAATCCTTATTTGAAAATTTCCCTGAGGATATTCCTTTTCTTCCAAAGTGAAGTGAATTATTTGAAAAAAAAAATTAAAGTACAACTTTCTGTTCTTTTTAAGAAATGAACAGTTATTTGCAATGTATGGACATCAGCACCGCAGAATTAATTTATTATGACAGTAGAAGCCTATACCTCCTTCGATACAAATGCTTTACATTTAGCATCTCATTAATTTTGAGATGTAGTATTCACTAACATTACCCTGTTTTTTTATTTTTTTTAAAGATTTATTTATTTATACATACAAGCTGGGGTATAGGCCAGAGGCGTGGGGCGGTGAGAGGGTTCACCAGAGACAGAGCAGGGAGCAGAACAGGCAGATCAGAAATACACTGCTGAGGGGAGCAGCGGGCGAGGCAGGAGAGGTCTGCTGCACCATGTGGGATTCTCCCCGGCTGGGCTTCGAACTCGCATCGCCGCTTCCGACAGCTCCACAGCACAGCGCTCAACAGCTGCGCCACCAGGGAGGCCACATTACCCTGTTTTGATAATAAAATTTTTAATGTTTTCATGAATAATTAGAACAACTTCTTTTAGTAAACTATATATTTTGACTCCCACACATTATCTTTTTAATAGGCCCAGATATTAGATATGCATTTTGAGAGCCACAAGTTTTATAATGTTCTGTAAACTTAATAGGCTTTCTTCTTTTAATGTGTGATCCTTTATTATACAACCATTTTATTTTGTAAAGGAAATTTATCAATATTTTATGAAGAATGAAATCTATGATTTTTCTTATGTTGCCAGTGATTTTTCTTCTGGCTTAAATCATACTTCTTAAAATACAATGGAGTTTAACTTTTGCATACCAGATCAGTGTAGAAATAGCTGAAAAATTTGGGAAATAACCAAGACTTGAGTACAGCTACTTGGGGAAATACAGAGACTTCTTAGGTCAGTGTAGACATATCAGGAATATTACACATATGTACAAGGTCAGTGTAGACATATCAGGAGCATTATACATGGGTACAAGGTCAGGAAAGACACAGAAAATAAGGAAATTGTCCCAATTTAAGTTAGACAATCATGGATAATTGGGGGCACATTTTATGTCAAGTAGAAACATTATATAGTAGAGAAACCTCCATGATAAAGATAGTCACTGCTGAGAAATTATAGAGACATCCAGGACAGGGAATGAACTGAGGAATTATAGAAAACAATCCTGGTCAGTGTAGACACAACTGGGATTTATGGAGACCTTTTCCTGGTTAATGTATACAACCTGTGAATGTAGGTAGACATCCTAGGGTAGTTTAGGAATTCCAGGGAATTAGACAGGCATCCTAGGTTATGGTAGGCAAATCTATGGTAGGCAATTAGGGAGAAATTGTGAGTATACAAGTGAGTATACACATGCCAGCGAGCTATCCATGGGCAGAGAGAAAGCACCTGAGAAACTAGGGATACAAGTTAGTGTAGACACCAAGCTTGGGAATAAATGAAATATGCAATGTTGGGGTAGAAACTTTAGGGCTCTAAGGAGTTATCCAAAGCCAGGATAGTCAGATTGGAGAATTAGGGAACCATCCCAGAACAAGATAAATATCTGAGGAATTAGAAACATATAAAAATTAAAAATGTTTATGTAAGTGTTAATTCTTTTCTCTAGGGTCTGTATTACATAAGACTTTTACTATATCATTTACAATAACAGGATACATTGCATGTCAGCAAAATGTACTCAAGTTGATATGTGTTTCAAAATTGCACTCAGAAGTGTATTAATATAAAACAGGAATTCCATGATGATTGCGACTTGCTTTATGTAAACAAAGCTATTTAAAATTATTTAAAATGTGACTTTGTATTATTTATATTTTGTATTATTTATATTATTTATATTTGGTTATAATTTAAAATTATTTAAAATGTGACTTGTATTATTTATATTTGGTTTAGATATGGAAGAATTACATATTCACAGATTTTTAGAAAATGTAAGTTTGATGTCTATATCTCCCTTATTTTAATGTGAACACAGAAAACCATAGAGGTTATTATTTTTTCCCTTTTGAGATAAAGCAGTTGGGTAATGGATAACAAACCACCTGTCTTCTGCTTGGAGAATGTGCTCTTGTTGCTTTGCGTTCAGAGAAGCCCTCCTGGTACCCATTGCCAAGTTCTATGTTGTAAGTTAATAAGGTTCTGTCTAATAGTTTTTCTTGACAAAAGTACCCTTTGGAGGATCTTCTACCCAGAGTCCTCAGTATCGGTAAAGTCATTCACAGTGTCCCTTTGCTATTGTGTTTTCCTGTCCTTTCTCATGGATACATTAGTAAGAATATGGTATTAACTATACATTCACTTGCAGCAATCGATCCAATTCCTTCCAATCACCAGCTCCAATCAATACTTGGAAGTCAGCTAGTTCCTCTGTCATGTTTACTAAGTCTGCACAAACAGAAGCTAAACAAAACCAACCCCCTGTTTTATTAATGAAGTATGTTTACTAATTATTTTAGAAGTTTACTCAATTGTGTTTTTTACGTTGACATACTTTTCTCGTGGAGTAAAACTTTCTTCTCAAGTAAGGCAAAATCTTTTAAAATATGTTGCCAGTTAAATAATTTGTAAATATTTATGTGTTTTCTCCTTCAGTTATCTAAGTTCCTAATGTTTCTTAGTTTATGAGGTTATACATAGTTCACTGGATTTATCTTTTTCAATTTTAACCAGAACCTTATTCAATCATGGCTGCTAAATTTGACTGCCTGTTATTACTGAGGTGATGTTGGAGATTTACAAAGAAAGTACAACTTGATGTAAACATTTGGACAAATTGTTTTCTGACAGCCACTTCTTAAAAAGCATTGAAGAAAATCTGAAGATTTTAGAATATTTTTTAATTATGTCAATATATTATCTCTTTAATTTTTCCCCATTTTTTTCTTTAAGGACACTTCTGTAAGCAATAAATCGTACTTGTATTTTATTAAATATCTATTTTAAAATATAATTTACCTTCCATAATATAATATAAATAATGCTCTGTATTTATTTTCATAATTTGTTTGGTATTTATATTCCATATACTTGGTTGCTCTAGGATATTAACTCTCTGCATGTTGGAATCTGGAAGTTCACTGAGCAGCATTTATTTATTACTCATGTACTACCCATCCAGCACTGCAAAGTCACTTGGTAATGACAAATGAAAGTTCCTGTCTGTCCAGATGCTTTACATTTATTTATGCCCTATCAATACAGATTCATTATATCTTTTCCATTTAATTTATCCTCATCACAATGTTTCTCCTCCAATGTAAGCTCTCTTCTCTGTCAGTTTTTTTTTTTAAATAAATCTTTTATTTAAAGATTTTTTTTTTTATTTATACATACAAGCTGGGGTACAGGCCAGAGGCGTGGGGCGGCGAGAGGGTCCACCAGAGACAGAGTGGGGAGCAGAACAGACAGATCAGAAGTACACTGCTGAGGGGAGCAGCGGGTGAGGCAGGAGAGGTCTGCCGCGCCATGTGGGATTCTCCCCGGCCGGGCGTCGAACTCGCGTCTCCGCTGCCGACAGCTCCACAGCACAGCGCTTAACCGCTGCGCCACTGGGGAAGCCCATTCTCTGTCAGTTTTGAAGTTGAATAAAAGTCCTTTTCATATGTTCTCTATCTATTCTCATCCTGAAATCTCTCAGAGGCTTACATTGACTTTACTATTATTAGTAAAACAATATTTTTATTAATTATTATTAAAACAATATTTTGAGATCATGCTCCCAATAATCACATAATGAGTTATTATCTTTATTGTCTTCCAATCAAAATTTAAGAGTTATATTAAAGACAGCTGGTCCTTATTAACATTTTGAATTCTGCCAAGAGAATTTTTTATTACTCCTCAGTGTTCTGACTTGGCATTCTTGTTCATTCTTCCAGGGATGCCCTCTTCCTACAGAATCATCCACTTTCTGAACTGGTAAGTAAACATAGCAAATCAGAATGAGATTATTTTATTTGATCTTTATGATACCCCAAATTATCCACTTCAATGTTTCATTTATTGGTTGATCTCTATTCTGTGAATTGTCTGTTTTTAAAAAAAATCAGTGCATCATATTTTTCATAGAAAATTCCATTAATTTTTGTCAATGGACACTTTCAAAAATTAAAAAAAGTCCTTATTTTCATTTCTAAATGCTATTATGTTTTGAGAGTAAAATTATTGGGGCACACTCACCGTGAGCTCTGCTGAGCACCCCTCATTCTAACTGCTGTGGTAAGAGGGCTTCCCAATTGTTCTAGCTCCCTTGGTTTCTCTCCTGGAGAATCCACACAACTCTTGCAGTTTACACAACCCTTTGCCCTAATTTCGTGTGATCTTAAATCATTTCATGTGCAATTGCCTCTTGAAGTAAATGATAAACTTTTTTAGGACAGAAGTTATGTCTTAGAATTATACTCCCTATTCCTCTACAATTTCAAAAGCTAAACTTAATAAAAAGTTTAAACTTGTTAGTTACTAAACAGACTATCTCCAATTTTTAAAAAAGGAATCTTTATGCAAGTCGTTAACTTTTAACAATAGCACCATGGAGATACAGGCATACCAATTTAAAACTTAATTTTTATAGTTAGGGAAATTATCCATAGAAGTTAAATGAATGTTGGAAGATAATATAGCAAAATTGTTAGCATTTTTGGAAATGCTCACTGTATTATACTATGTGCATTTATATATATTGTTCACCAGCATTTTTGTAGGTAGATAGGTAAAAATAGCTTTCCTTTGATCTTTTTGGATGAATGACTAACAAATTTGTATTTAGAACATAACATTTGGGTTATTTAAAATATGAAATATGAACACATGATTCATTTTGCTTCTTTCTAGCAACAGAAGTTGTTAAATGATTATTGTAGTGTGTTTGATACTGTGTGCTTTATATATATATATATTAGGTCACAAGTGACAGTTAAATCTTATAACAGATTAAAACATGATGTTTATATGAAATATAAGATTTTTATGTATCAGGAGGGGGCCCAATGGACTATAGTATAAGATTATGGGTGCATTGGTGATGTATGTAGTGCGATAACATATACCTGAAGAGGTATGACTCTATACCTCTGAATCATATACGGTGTTGTAATCTAATGTTACCTCAATAAAAAAAAGAAAAATCTGAGATTGTGAAGTGAGACATTATGGGATTATCAAAATTCATTGTATATTAAACATTTCTTAATATCAATATTTAAAAAAATAAATGAAATATAATAGCAATAGAGGAAACATTTAAAACAAAAAAAGATTTTTATGCATTTTATAACTTTCATATCACATGATAATATAACAAATTGCTAGTTAACTACCAGTGTTTCTTTTTATGCAACCATAAGTCTGTGAATTACTAGCAAGCAATGAAGTTATATTGTAATGACACTAAAATTTAAACTATTAAAATACATTTCATATCCTCTATGGAACACACACATACATCTACACCAATATATTTAATTTTAAAAGTATGGATATAAATAAAAGGATTCTTATATAATATAAAATATATTTCTAGCTCATTAATGTTCATACTCAGTTAATAATTTATCATTCTGCTTAATATGATTATCATTTAAAATTATTAATAATTCCAAATCATAAAATATTGCGGTATATGCATTTATTATTTGTATACTTAGAACATCCAGTCTTTACGTCAGTGGGCCTCATAATCTAATACGGACTTCAGAATAGTTTTCTCTCCTGATGTGGTTATTTCCTAGCTCACACCAGAGGAAATGTATTTCATTGCACAGTTTACTGGATTGAATAATATGAACCACTACATATGTTTTAAGTGTTTTAACTATATGTCTCTGTTTAAGAGAATAAAATGCATCGTTTCCTCAAATAGACATTGAGATCCCAAGGTTCAAATTATACATAAGAAGAAATAGGGAGAGGAGGTTGGAGCTTGCGCTGAGGGCGGTGAAACCCTTTTGCCCCGACTGTCCTCTGACACCTCACCTTTCAGTGGACTGAATCCACAGCCTTAGCGCTGCAGTTTGACATGAAGCAAAGATGTTTTGTTCATTAACTACACACCTTTGCATGTTCACCTTTCATTTACACAATGTCAATATGCTTCTTGCAGTTCTTTTTGCTCTTCTCAAACAAACTATGACCTTTAATTGAAAGGAGAAAATTAGTTGTGATGCTGAGGTAAGAGATACCTAGAATGGATTGGAATTTACCAGAATGGGTAGAAGCAAAGAATTTGGTATCAAGAGAGCTGAAGTTAGAAGAGAACAATCAGGAAGAATAGAATACCCAGAAGGAAAGTGACATGAGACAGATACTTAGACACATTAATATGAAATCTTCATAGAGGAACAATAGACTAATAGTGCCTGAATATGGCATCGATTGTCTTCTATCTCAATTTTTTATTGCGGAGCAGTGACAGTAAGCTTCTCATGTGTAACGAGTGGCTTCTCCCCTTCCTTTTCTTTTTGAAATCACACTGTTAGTCGCTAATCAGTCGTAATAACAACGAGAGCATGTCCTCAATTAATGTTTGCCCTCCTAGAAGCTTAAAGCATGCAAAATATCCCGATTCACTCATTGGTTTTACTTTTTCCAAACTCTGTAAACTCCCCTTGTGCAGCCACTGGGCCCAATTAAATGATTTTTTAAAAATTAGGTTAGCAAAAGAGAAGAAAGTGCCCTTTATTTTCTCTGGATGTAAAGACTAAGTGGTACCTTGACATTGAGGAGCTGACACAGATGGTGATAACAGAAAGATGAAAAGGCAATGGGGTCCTCGCCTGCTTCTCTCTAGCCCTCCTTCTTATCTTTTGTGGGGACAAAAGAAGCATTCTTCCTTTTCCCATCATCTGCTGTCACAATACTGGCTGGACTGCCTTGCAAAATTACCTCTAAGTGACACTGAATTTGTGCCAAATTCTGGCAGATGACAAAACTGAAGATCAAGTAATATGCAATTGAGAAATGATTTTGAGATGCTTTTCAAAGTATCAAAGGCATTTGGTGTTAGGCCTGAACTAGATGCAGAGAAGTAAATGAAATTCATTAGGCAATTGTTTTAAAACAATATATATTTTTAAAGATTTATTTATTTATGCATGCAAGCTGGGGTACAGGCCAGAGGCGTGGGGCAGTGAGAGGGTTCACCAGAGACAGAGTGGGGAGCAGAACAGGCAGATCAGAAGTACGTGGCTGAGGGGAGCAGCGGGCGAGGCAGGAGAGTTCTGCCATGCCATGTGGGAACCTCCTCAGCCGGGCGTTGAACTCATGTCGCCATTGCCGACAGCTCCACAGTGTAGCACTTAACCCGCTGTGCCACCAGGGAGGCCCCTGTTTTAAAACAATATTGACAAATGTCACCACTGAGTACCCAATTTCCCAGACAGAGACAGGGTCTGTGCTTATCAAAGGAGAATTTCAGCCCAGTATCTGACATTCTGAAGGATCGAGGAGGGTTAAAGCTACTCAATATTTTATATAAAGGTTATCAAAAATTCTGAACTAGATGATCTATTGCAACATGACCTCAAAGTTAAAGACATGAAATGTCAACACTTCACTGTGCTTTGACTTTCTGTACATCAGAAATAAAACGGCCTCACAAGAGAAGTGGTTTCTGTTCTATGTCTGGGGAGCCACAGGGGAGATTTGAATGTCCGGAAGGAACCCCTCACTTTGAGGCTGGAACCATCTGGAGATGTCTTCACCTGGGGCAGCTCTTGGACTAGAAGGCCTGGAAGGCTTAGCTGGAACTGTAGCCATGTACTTCGTGGACTCCTTCCAGGAGGCCTGGAATTCTCCCAGCAGCCCGGGCTGCTGCTCCCAGGGCTGTGTTCTGAGCTGGAGCAGCCAGAGCGAAGCGTCCAGGGGCGCCAGATGGAAGCTGTGTGCCTGCTGACCTTGCCTTGGAAGTCACATAACATCACTTCCTCTGCAGTCTGTAGGTCAAAGCCATCACCAGCCCAACGGGTTTCAACAGGTGGGCACAGAGAATTGACCTCTGCAGGGGAGGAAAGACAAAGAACATGGGGTCTTCTTTAAAAAAAAAAAAATATTTATCTTATGCATACAAAAACTGGGGTGTAGGCCAGAGATGCAGGGAGTGGGTGACAGGAGTCCCCAGAGACAGTGTGGGGAGCAGAACAGGCTGCTCCACTGAGGTACACTGCTGAGGGGAGAAGTGGACAGCAGAGGTCTGCCGCGCCATGTGGGAAGCTCCCTGGCTGGTTATTGAACTCAGACCACAGTGGGTGGTGATAGCTTGATAGTGCTGAGACTCTAACCCCTATGCCACCTGGGAGGCCCAAAATTGGGGTCTTTAAGATGATTGCATCACAGACATAGTACTTTCTCTCCACTTTTCACTTAGCTTTTCTAGAACTCTGTTCTGTGGTATTTATTTTTTTCTTCTCCTCAAATAGCTATTAGCTGACACAAGGCCAAAATAATTTTTAATCATTTAAAAACAATTTCAATTCTAGCAAAATTTTGACTAAAATTAGACTGAACTGAAAATATTGAATGAAGCAAGAATGTTTACCAGCCCACCTTGAGAAAATAAAAGGGCTAATGATGAAGACAATCAAAATTACAAGGTTTCCTCTATTTAAATGTCATTGGTGTTTGAAATAACTTGAGAGGATGAGCCAAGTAAAATCTTACCCTTGAGTCAGGTTTCTTACATAGTCTACATTTTTTTTTCATGGTTTTAATCATTAAAGGTGTCTTGTGAAAGACTTTTGGGAAAGGGCAATGTTTCTAGAAAGCTGCATTGAATGAATGCCTCGTGGGCAATGCAAGAGGCTCTAAGTGTGTGTCAGCATGCCTCCTAGGTGTAGACTGAAAAGTGAATTTATTCTTAAAGAAAGTGGATCATGAGACAAGGAAACTGTGACTCTAGAACTTCACCTCTAGCTACATACACCCCCTGCTCTGTCAGTCACATTCCACAGTTTTGTTAGTGCACTTCCCTATTACACAACTATTTGTGTATTTCTATCTCCCTCACTAAAATGTAACTTCCATGAGCACTAAACTTTTCAACTGTTTCCTACTATAACTCTAGTTCTTAGAACAGAGCATGGTCCATAGCAAGCAATTAGTAGACACAGATAAAAGAATACGGACAAAAAACATAAAGACGATCTCCATAGATGCATTCAAGAATTTTATATGACTTTTAAAATCAGAGATAAAGTGCCTGATAAATTATAGTAGTTTGTTTTTTGAACTGAAGCACCAAAACAGA
>PVIJ01013799.1:0-43573 GCA_004024925.1 Scalopus aquaticus
GTATAGTTTTAGGAATTTGTCCATATCCTCTAGGTTGTTATACTTGTTTCTGTATAGCTGTTTATAGTAATCTCTGATTATTTTTTTTATTTTTGCTGTGTCCGTTGTGATTTCTCCTTTTTCATTTATGATCCTATTTATTTGTGTTTTCTCTCATTTTTTCTTTGTAAGCCTGGCTAGTGGTTTGTCTATTTTGTTTTTTTTTTCAAAGAACCAGCTTTTGGTGTTGTTAATTTTCTGGATTTTTTCTTTTAATTTCCATTTCATTTAGTTCTGCTTTGATTTTTATTATTTCCTTTCTTAAACTTTCTTTTGGGGTTTTTTGTTGTTCATTTTCTAGTTCTTTGAGATGTGAGATTAAATTGTTTCTTTGGGTTGTTTCTTGTTTCTTGATGTGAGCTTGTAATGCTATATATTTTCCTCTTATTACTGCTTTTGTTGTGTCTCAGAAGTTCTGGAAAGTTGTGTCCTCATTGTCATTGAGTTCTAGATATTTTTTAATTTCTTCTTTGATCTCTTCGTTGATCCATTGGTTTTCCAGTAATGTGGATTTCAGCCTCCATGAGGTACGGAGGTTCCCTTTTTCCTTTTTATGTTTTATTTCCAGTTTGACTCCTTTATGATCGGAGAAGAAGGCTGGTATGATTTTGATCTTAGCGTATCTGTTGAGGTTTGTTTTGTGGCCTAATATGTGATCTATCCTGCAGTATGATCTGTGCGCACTTGAGAAAAATGTGTATTCAATTTTTCGGGGGTGAAGTGATCGATAGATATCTGTTAATCCCATGTGGTCTAGGTCCTTATTTAGAGCTTTAATGTCCTTCGTTACTTTTTGTTTTCTTGATCTGTCCAGTAGAGAAAGTGGGGTGTTGAAGTCTCCTACTGTGTGTGTATTTTCTTTAATGTCTGTTTTCAGGGATGATAATAATTGTGTGATATATTTTGGTGCTCCTTCATTTGGGGAGTATATGTTGATGATTGTTATATCCTCCTGTTTTATTGTCCCCTTTATCATGATGTAGTGACCAGCTCTGTCTTTTTTTTTACCTTTTTAAGTTTGAAGTCTATTTTATCTGATATAAGTATAGCTGTTCCTGCCTTCTTTCTTGGTCCATTTGCTTGTAGGATTGTTTTCCATCCTTTAACTATTAATCTCTGTTTATCTTCCGCAATTAAGTGTGTTTCTTGTAGACAGCACAAGGTTGGGTTCTGTTTTTTGATCCATCTTGCTATGGTGTGTCTTTTAATTGGTGTGTTTAGTCCATTTACATTTAGAGTTAATATTGATATACTGTCATCCATATTTGTCTTTTTTATTTTATTTTATTATTATTATTTTTTACCTTTTTGTGGTTCTAGTCCTTACCTAATTCCGTATTTCCTGGTCTTTTCTCTTTTGGTTTTGTCTTCATGGTTTCTTGTAGTAAGTTTTGGAGTGGGGGTTTGGTAGCGATGAATTTCTGTAGTTTCTGTTTGTCAGAGAAGGTCCATATTCTTTCTTCATAGAGGAAGGAGAGCTTTGCAGGGTAGAGTATTTTTGGTTGACATTTGTTGGCATGTAGTATATTACACATGTCTCTCCATTTTCTTCTTGCCTTTAATGTTTCTTCAGAGAAATCTGATGTCAGCCTGATTGGGTTTCTTTTGTAGGTTGTTTCTTTGTTCTCATCATTTTCAATATATCTTCCTGAGACAAGTTATTTAGACTTGTGCTTTCCCTTGTAACACTTACTGGCCACTGTTGGCCATCAAGCACTTGAAATGCAGCCAGTATGAATTGAGATTTCTGAGAGTACACAAGAAAGAAGAATGTGGAACAATAGCTCATTATTAGATTTGTTTTATTGATTACATGTTGAATGATAATATTTTATATATTTTGGATTAAATGAAATATACTAAAATTAATTTCACCTGTTTACTTCTTAAATGTGACTAATGTGACATTACACAGGTTGCCTGGGTTGTATATCTATTGAGCATTGCTGATAGAGATGACTCTACTATGACTCTGCAAGTATTAGATGAGAACCTCACTCATTTAAAAAGAATTGATTATGAATAAATACTGTTAAAAAGTTCTTTAAAGAGGGACAGATCACCAGTACCATGATGGAACTATTATCCTCATACATGTTGTCTTCCATTCTTGATCCTTTAAATCAGTACTTAATGTTAACTGTAATGAAAAGAAATACATAATTTTTGAGTCCTTTTTCCCCCATTTCACTGGCTACATAATAGTCCGTCAAGCTGATAAACCATCTTTTACTTAACCATTTCCCTCTCAGTGGACATTCAAACTCTACATATTCTCAGATTGCATGTACATTTTTCCCTATAGTGGGAATTTGTTTTTATTGTATGTCAACTGTAGAATCATAAAATCTGACTTAAAAGTTTTCATTGAAGTTAGAGAGTGACTTGGATTATCCATTCTATATACCTTTTTGTAACTTTTGTATTTTATATTTTATAGACATATCAAGCTTGCTTTAGGGATATGATGGAGCTTATCTATAAAAGCTTTTAAACACACACACACACACACACACACACACACACACACACACACACACACAGATGTATGTATAAAGTGTCTTGACAGCCTATCAAAGAACACTTGTACCCAGGTTATTTTCTGTGACAACAGATGATTTGTGGGAATGGTTACAGTTTAAGATAAACTTTCATCTCTGATCACTGACCTGATTTTTTAAAAAAGATTTATTTATTTATGCATACAAGTTGGGGTGTAGACCAGACGTGTGGGGTGGTGAGAGGATTCACCAGAGACGAGAGTGGGGAGCAGAACAAGCAGATCGACTGAAATACACTGCTGAGGGGAGCAGTGGGCGAGACAGGAGAGATCTGCTACGCCAGGTATCGAACTTGTGCTGCAGTGGCTCTGGATAGCGTCATAGTGTTACACTTAACCCATTGCGCCACCCGGGAGGCCCCCGATCACTGACCTGATTTAATGTGTTATACCTTCTTTTCCATTCCTTCCCCCCTTTTACAACATACACAATTTGAGTTATAAAGTATTTTCTCCTAACCACTGACTTTCATAATAATTACGTATTTCTTCAACATCAGTTTTTAAATTATATCTTCTACATCTTCACTTAGAGTTGCACATTGTAATAGCTCCTCAATTATTGTGTTGTTCATGATAGGAGTGGAGATAATAAACCTCTTAAAATATCTATCTCTTAACCTCATCTGTGAGTGATCAACCAAGCCAAGTATTTGTCAAAACCAAACCCCTGAATGTATTTGCTGCCCTTGGCAGAGAATAATTGTTACATCAAAAAGGAGAGTTAAATGCAAAGCTGCATGTGAGATACAACTCTATTTTAGAAAGCAGAACAAAAATGCTAGGTCGCACTTGAGAATTACCAAGAAATGCGAGGCACTTATAAATGCTGAAGGAGTAGTAAAAATAAAACTGAATTTTGGAATGAGCAACGGGCTGGAATTGTGGTTCCATTGCTCCCCAACTCTGTGAGCTCTAGACCCGTCACTTGGTCTCCTTGACCTTCAGTTTCTTCTTCTGTTCAAGTCTTGTGCGCGTCGTGAGCGTCCAGGGGTGGTTGTGTGTAGGGGCTGGCACACTGCAGGTGCTGGGAAGAAGCAAGTCACTGTTTTCTTCCCACACACGTTGTTCTCAAAAACTCAGTTGCTGCCAACACGGGACTGTGAAGTTAGTGCATTAAATGTACCATGGGATGAGAGTAATTATTTGGATATCACTTTAGAAAAACTAAAGTAACAAGGAATAGAAAGACAGCAGATTCCTTCGGAACCCAGTGTCCTGAGCTGACAGCCTAAGGCGGAAGAGTGGAGTCTGACTGTGGTGAAGAGAAACCCACCGAGAGACTGAAATGAATCTGCCCTGAGGAGTTCTGAAACCTGCTGATTTCTGGGTGGAATGTAGCCCAAGAACCTCTGTTAATAATAAATAAGGAAATGAAGGTAGACAACACTTGCCTCCCCCGCATCCTTGCCATCAGGCTGTGTTGTTGAAGAAAGGGAAGTAGAGAGAACCTGTAAAAATTTTGAGAATCAGTAATTGTTTCAGAGTAAAACCTCATTGTCATGACTACTTGGGAATTTCAAAAACCACCCATCATTACAACATCTGATACTGATCTTCTCAAAACTGGGTAATATTACAGGCTGCAGGTACCACTAAGCTTTATCTTGATATGTAAGTGAACCTCAGGACAAGTAGTGCTGGTTCAGCATATAATTTACAGCAGTTGTAGCAAATAGAACAAAGGGACAGAACTTCTAGAGCACCACGTCAGCATGAAAATGGGGTGAAATAGGATTCTCTGTAGAAAACACTGGACTCAGAAAATAATTATGACAGAGCTAACTTGTAAAGATTTGGCCAATAAGAAATTAGATGCAGATTGAACAGAGCTTCTTAAATTACTTATACTCTGCACTGAATAATGAAAAAATATAAATATTTTATATATGGAAAATATCTCACATTGTTAACATATACTTAATGGTTAATATTAAAATCACTGTAGTTTGAAAAATGAATCTGAGCAAATATTTCAGAGTTCCCTGAATTTTGAAATTATGTTCTACTAATATAATTCCATGAATAAATAACCTGAAAATAATGTCAGAGATATATGACTTCTTAAAATACATCTGACCAACTGAATTTGAAAAATGGAAGTGCCAAATAATTAGTCGTAGATTTCAGTTGTGCAGAGCTTCTGAAAATTAAAGGTGACCCCTTTGTTAGGGAGCTGTTCTCTAACAACACAGGGCAAGTTAGACATAAGTAAGTTCATTTGGGGAAAAAGCTTTATGTAACCATTGTTCTGTGAAGCATGGACCATCACCATGCTTACCGAGCGCTCATAGTTAGGCATTAAATCAGGAATTATTTATTAGGAGGCTTGGAAAGAACTAGGGAGAGGAGACTAGCTAGGGTATAGGCCAGAGCTGAGGGGGTGAGAGGATTCACCAGAGACAGAGTGGGGAGCAGAACAGGCAGATCGACTGAAATACACTGGGAGCAGCGGGCGAGGCAGGAGAGTCTGCTGTTCCATGAGGGCAGCTCCCTGGCCGGGAATCAAACTCTGTGCTGCAGTGGCTTCGAATAGCTTCATAGTGCTGAGACTTAACCCCTTGCGCCACGAGGGAGGCCCCCCAAAATCTGAAATATTTGAATAATCAGTAAATTGCAAACATATGCTATCTCTATTATGCATATAAAAAGGAATGAGTTTTATCCTTTCGTATCTTTTTAGGAGTCCTAACACCACTCATTCAGGAAAGATCTTTTCCTACAGCTAAGTCTTTGGAGGATGTGTGTGTGCAGAAACACTTTCTTCTTCTGTCTCGCTGTACTCTGTGACCCTATCATTTATTAAAACAACACCCAACACGCCTCATACCCATTCAGACTCCTTACCTACTGAACACGTTACAGACTCATAAAATAAGATTAATCTTGGAAGTGAAATCTGTTCTCCCCTTCTGGGATGAATGAATGATCTGTTTATACTTTTGGACAACATTTTATAATTTTTCAATAATACTTACAACCTGCTACCACTGTAGCAGAAATAATATCAGTCTGAAGTAGCCTCATACACCTGTCACCTTCCAGAGGTGGACTATTCTGCAGCCATCAGCACTGGCCAGCAGATAGAAAATGTGAGCCACAGTGTGAGTCACTTACAGCACTTTGAATTTCCTTTTG
Organism: Scalopus aquaticus; assembly: GCA_004024925.1. Classification (NCBI taxonomy): domain Eukaryota; kingdom Metazoa; phylum Chordata; class Mammalia; order Eulipotyphla; family Talpidae; genus Scalopus; species Scalopus aquaticus. The sequence continues at coordinate 5,738 of PVIJ01013799.1, forward strand.
CTGGTAGCTATTTTAAAAAGTAAACATAGGGGCCTCCCTGGTGGCACAGTGGGTTAAGTCTCAGCACTATGAAGCTATCCGCAGCCACTGCAGTAAGAGTTCGATCCCCGGCCAGGGAGCTTCCCGCATGGCTCAGCAGACCTCTCCTGACTCTCCCGCTGCTCCCCTCAGCAGTGTATTTCAGTAGATCTGCCTGTTCTGCTCTCCACTCTTTCTTTGGTGAGTCCTCTCACCCCTCGCAGCTCTGGCCTACACCCCAGTTCTTGTATGCATAAATAAATAAGAATAAATCTTTAAAAAAAAAAGATGAAACACCACTACCACCGGACACATGGAAAACAAGAAATGTGTATACCGAATAAATTTAAAAAGTCAGCAAGCATGAAGAAATGAATATTATTGCCCTCCTTATTACTGGGATCACAGTTCCTTAGGAACTTCCTGTAGCAGTTTCTTCCATTTTGAATGAGCTTAGGAAAGCATGCAGGGAGAAGCTTAATTTTAGGAGAGCATCCCTCCCTGGGAGAGGTTGATTGGGATCTGCCACCAAAAAATAACCATCCGTGCAGTGCAGCTTCTGACCCTCCCCAGGGTTGGTGCCACGCTTAGTGGCCCCCTGTGACTTGGCATCTCTGGAACAAAAAGAAACAGGATGTGTTTTGAATACACTTTGATTTTTCTGGTTTCTCTGGGCTGAATGAGCTTTCTAAAGTGTATGCCCTGCGTGACTGTGTACCCCTGCACTGTGGTCAGATCTCAAGAAAACCTCTCCCTGGGCTGCTGGGCCTGAGCGTGTCTCCAGTGCTGTGCGATGCCAAAGTGCGTCTGTGACGTTCAGTCTGAGTCATTGAAAAATGCACCTAAGCGACAGATGGTGGAAAGTTATTATTTCCTGCGTTTTGACTGAGTTTTGAACAGTCTCGAAGATCTTTATCTTCCCACCAGAGCTTCGGGGGTATGAGTGCTGTGTAGGCATTTTAAAGACACCTTCCATTTTACACTGAGGACTAGATGGCAGAGTTCTGCTTCTTTCGCTAAAGGGACTTCCTTGAATTTCTTCTTTAATTTAAACTGCCATTTGTGTACCAGAAACTTGAATTGCACCGTGGTTTTTCTATGCAGTGTCTCCTTGACTGCTCTAACAACCCAGTGAAGTAGGTATTGTCTTCACTTTACAGGTCAGAAATGAAGACTTAAGAACATGATTAAATTTGCAATGTCAGCCCATAAAGTGATAAAATAAGGATTATGTCCTGGGGCTGTCTGACAGTGGGACCCACTGCTGGGTGGGGCAGGATGGAGCGATTTAAATGGAATTGGACCCAAGTGGTTGTGCAAAGCCAGCTAACCTAACTCCCAAGTTTCTTGGGCTGGTAGAGAGCCCATTGCTTGTCTCTGCAGACCTAGTTTCTTCCACTGATGTTAATGGCCCGAGAGTAACCAGAATTGGGTATTTCAGATGATCTCGGAGGAGGGGGCAAGTTCAAGGATACTGACGTGCTTATCTCCTGTCGTCACAGGTGGCTGTGTTACTGCAATGTGCCACAGTTCTGTGACAGTCTACCTCGGTATGAAACCACCCAGGTGTTCGGGAGAACACTGCTTCGCTCGGTCTTCACCGTGATGAGACGACAACTCCTGGAACAAGCAAGACAGGAAAAAGACAAGCTGCCGCTCGAGAAACGAACTCTAATTCTCACCCATTTCCCAAAGTAAGGAAGCGCTCTGGGGATGTTTGCTTGACCCCAGAAATTGAGAGTGATAAATACATGCCAAAGTCTGCCTAAGTAACATGATCGGGAGTGATGGGAGAAACATCCCAGGGAGGGGGGAAGGACCCTCTCCTTCTTCCCACCCTCGGTGAGTCTTCTTGGGGGTTTTCTAGCCCATCTGCTCTTACCTTGCTGTTGTGTTGACTGCAGCCATTGCTCCCTCACCCCTGCCTCATCCTACCTGGGTCATTGTCTCAGAGACTTGAGTCTCAAAGAACAGAGGGATATTTTGTTGTGTGTAGTAGCTGCCAGAGAGCGAGAGGAGGAGAAGGGAGTCTACGGACACAGCTTCCAGGTACTGAGCAGTGGTGCACGAGAACTCAGAGGCTGGTCTTTACTTTTCGGGTTCCCTAGCCCTTCTTAAGATGCGGACTCAGTCCTGCCTCCATAGAGGTAGGCCTGCCCCCTTAAGCTTTGTAAACAAGACCTCAAGAATAGGGCTGGATATTGTCAGAGAGCCTCCTCAGATCTGTGCTCTGTGCTCATGTGTTCCAACATGTAAATAATCATAAAAATATTTTTTTCAAGTGAAGGGAAGGTGTCAGAGGACTAACAAGTTGCAGTTTGACACTGTTCACTTGGAAATGCATTTTATATGTTAAGAACTAGCATGGAGAGTGAATATGCGCTAAGAGGCTAACTGTTGGCAAGAGGGACTGAGGTTGCAGTTGGCGACTTGTCATGGAGCAGTCCCAGCAGGACAGGTCACTTTGTGGTTGTCTTTCTGCCGAAAATGGAACTTAGTTGGAGGGTGTGTGTAGAAGTGATAGGTGTGATAGAGCATAACGCCCCTCTCCCCCCGACCTCCCATATTTCCCACCTTTGAGAACTAAGTAGTGCATAGAATTTGAGAGTGGACATGTTAGATTCTTGGACCAAAGATTGACAAAGCCCTGTTTCACTTGAGAAACTACTTCTTACTGTTTAAATTCTATTACTGGATGACCCAATTTGTTGCTCATAAAAAATAGTTTTAATTTTTTAAAATAAGTTTCAAAACAGCACAGTTGGTTTTCTGAGTTGCAGTTTAATACAAACCCTCAGCTTTAGATAGAGGGTGTCATGGATAATTCTGTTAAGTTTTAGCTGAACATCCAGTGTTTGTTACATAAATTCTGGCATCCTGATTTTCAGTATTTTTCTGAACTCCAGTTTGGATACCGCCCCTAAGTGGGTTCTGAGCTCTGGGCATGTTTGTGTGTTGCAGGAGTCTCAATTCCTTTCCTTGGAGATGGACTTTCTTATATCTCTATTAAATTTGCCCCAGGATCATCATTTCATATTTTCAGATTATACTTGCCATTCTGTCTTTCAACTAAGGGACAAAGAGGACCCCCCCCCCACCTTTTTTGGCGCTTGAAGAGAAATTTTAATTACTTTGCATAGTAATAATTTTTTTTCCATAGCAAATTCATTTTGCTTCTTTCATATATTTGCTAATTATAGTGTGTTTTGTTCTGTCAACTCATAGTTCTGGCATGCTTATGCTGTTGAGCTAAAAAATCAGCACTGCTTTCTTTTCTTCTCTATTACTAATGGTAGCATAAAACTACCACCCACTTCTCCTTTTCAAGGAATCTGACAACATTGGAGGCTGCTGGGGATTTGTACCTACCAATTTGGCAGCAGAATCACACATGGTGGAACCTCAGGTGCTGTTTGAGTCTTGGGCGCTGTCTCTAGTGCGGGTTGCATTCAGCTTCTTCCCACCTGGCGAGGTCGCTAGGATTCTCAGATGCATTTTCAGAGCTTGCATCCCTGTCTTTCTATTCTTCCTATGTTGCCCTTTCTTACGTTGGTATTAGCTTGTGCCTTTCCATCCACCTGTTAATTAGGTTGTTTTAAAAAAGGCTTATTTTCTATACTTCATTCTAAAAGAGATAAATGCACATGCTACAGAAAATTTGGTTAAAAGAAAAAGACGCCAAAGATCACGAATAACCCAGATAGTTCCATTTTCCCTCCTCATACTATCATTTTCTATTTTACATAGTTTTGTATTCTATATATATGTAAAAGCAGGCCCTCATGTCAATATATGTGACTGTTCTTTATTATAATAAAAGAAATATATATACAAACACACATCCATATACTATAGAGTATACATTCACATAATAATAATTTTTCTAAATTTTTAAAGACATTCTTCACTGGTGAGTCTCTGTAGAGCTTGTGAAGTGTTCACATTGTATAATGACTGATAAAGAATGAGCCTAGAAAAGGAAAGGAAATTTTCTTCAGGGACGAAGGGGAGTTGGGGAATTCTTGAGTGCTGTGCAAGGAACAGGTAAGGGATCTGCTCCGAAAAGGGAGAAAATGCATCAGAAATTTCTCATTAGCAAGGTCAGAATGTGGTCTTAGTAAGCATTTTACCTCTTGTTGCTGTCAATCTTGCTGTATTTGGTAAAATATTTTTTCAGGTGTTTTACCAAATAAGTTGATGGTAGCTTGTTTAGCAAGAAGTGGCCTATGCAGTGTCTATAACCATACATTAGCGTCTCAAGTATTTGGTAGGTTTTTACTCGTGGAACCTTCATCATACATCTCTGAACTCTAGGCAGCAAGTCAGAAGATTCCTGAGGATTTTTTCCTATCCTTTTTCATTTCCAAAAAACCAGCCTCTCCTGGGGCTTACCTGGTGGCACAGGGATTAAGTCTCAGCACTATCAAGCTATTGCCAGCCACTGCAGCATGAGTTCTAGCCCCAGCCAAGGAGCTGATCCACATGGCACAGCAGATCTCTCCTGCCTTGCCTGCTGCTCCCCTCAGCATTGTACTTCAGTCAGTCTGCCTGTTCTGCTCCCTACTCTGTCTCTGGTGAATCCTCTCACCCCCTCAGCTCTGGCCTATACCCCAGTTCTTGTATGCATAAATAAATAAATCTTTAAAACAAACAAACAAACACCAACCTCTCCATCCCCTGAAACCATCTAATATTTTGTATGCATTAATAAATGAGTAATGTGATGATGAAAATATATGTCACTAATCAGTCAACCAAAATCTTGGTACTATTTTTGCAATTAAAAACGTCAAAAAATTATATTGTCAGTATAACATGTACCATATAACAGAGCTCTAAGGGTGAGAACAGTCACTCCACATTAAATCCACTTGTTATAAAGGCTATAGGTAGTTTTATGGATGTTTGTCAGATTTGTTGCCCAAATGGATTATGGAAAATCTTTGTATAAGGACGTTTTAGAATTCAAACTTTCAGGGAAGGGATAGTGGTCTTATAATGGCTAACCTTTATTCCATCATTACAATATAAACTTCATCATGTCAGGGTGGTGGTTTTGTTCACTCATGTCTTCTGCACCTACCACGGTACTTGGCACATGGTCAGCATTTAATCAGTATTTGTTGCACTTCCTCGGGGTCTAACGCTATTTCAGGCCTGCATTGTAACTTATTCCTCACTACCACCCTATTTGTAATGTCCGTTTTTAAAAACAGGTAACTGAGGAAGAAGAAAGTTAAGAACTTGCTCCACGGTCACGCGTAAGTCGTGAGCTTGGCAGGTGGATTCTAGAGCCTAAGCTCTTATCCACAAAGCAGTAATCCTCCCCAGAGTCAATATGCCTTAAAAAGACTTGTAAAAAAAAATCTACACCTGAAGTGTATATCTGTGTTGATATTTTAACTGTTTTTCTTCAATTTTTGTGTATGTAAGATTTATATAACATGTTTACCAGAATTTAGTTCCCTCAGGCTACGGTCTAAAAGACTGACTCAGTGAGCCCAGTGGGGCTTGGACATTACATGTCTCACAAGGTCTCCAGGTGATTTCTGTGGGCCCCCCAAACTCAGGTCCATTTGGTTTATAATGTGAGAGGAGGTGTAACATAGTAGTCACTGGTTCCAGTCTCAGCTTTGCAATTTACTGGTTGTGGGAGGATTTTGTATCAACTGTTTGAGCTCTCTGTGCTTTGAGTTTTGTCATCTGTAAAACGAGTATATTAATGGATCCTATCTCATAGGGTGGTTAGGACGATCAAGTGAGTTGATCCACATCAGTCAATGTCATATACTCAAAGCTATGTATGTGTGTGATGAATAAAAATAAAGTAACTCATTGGGTTGGTGTGAAGATTCAATAAGTGCTTCTTAGAACAGTGCAGGCACTCAATACATATTCGCAGCTTTCGTGATGGTGGTGACAGCGATGACGACAGCGAGGTGAGGGCGGAAATCATTTTTCTTTTTTTAAAAGATTTATCTATTTATGCATACGAGCTGGGACACAGGCCAGAGGTGCGGGGCAGCGAGAGGGCCCACCAGCGACAGAGTGGGGAGCAGAACAGTCAGACCAACCGAAATACAATGCTGAGGGGAGCAGCGGGCGAGGCAGGAGAGGTCTGCCACGCCATGCGGGAATCTCCCCAACTGGGTGTCCAATCGGCGCCACCACTGCCGACAGCTCCACGGCGCAGCGCTCAACCGCTGCGCCACTAGGGAGGCCCTCGTGAGGGCTGAAATCTTGCTCTGAGATTCACTAACAGCACTAATGCACCCCCACTGATGTGCTGCTTGGTGGATCTGCGCAAACTAGATTGTGTCAGTTGGTGCAGAGTAAAAAGAGAATACATTTGTAGGAATGCATTTCTGTATTTGAACATACCAAGACTGCCCAACTCAGTCATAATTCACCACCGCATTTCTGGTTTGCAGGTAAGGTGCTGATGGCAGGTGTTTGCCACAGCTGGTGAGGGCTTTCATCCCTCTGATCATCCCTTATTTCTGGTCTGACTGTTGATTTTATTTACTCTTTGTGTCTAGGTTTCTGTCAATGTTAGAAGAAGAAGTTTATAGTCAAAACTCTCCCATCTGGGATCAGGATTTTCTCTCTGCCTCTTCCAGAACCAGCCAACTAGGAATCCAAACAGGTAAATTTCCTTTTGCATAAATCAGAGAACAACCAGGAAGTGTTAGCTCACTCTGCATTTATTTGTGTTTTTTCATCAAGAAATTGAAGACTAGAGCCAGCAAAAAAAGGAAACGCTTTGGCAAATCCTGTGTCTGCATCTCTGTTAATGAGGAGAGCGCATGCAAATCCAACAGTTCAAACAATAGCAACTACTCCTTCTACTGTTGGCTTTGCTTAGCTTGCACATGACAGTTTATGGGAGGCATAAAATACCAGGCGGTTCAGCTATGTAGTCACACACTGGATCTTTTTAAAGACACACAGTCTCAACCAAAGACTAGATATAGCTAGAAATCATGTCTCTGTCTGGTTCTCAATCTCCGATGTCTGTTTTGTGCATCAGATGACTGTCAGGGATGAGTGTAGGCTGGTGAGAGGAGGGGAGCCACCTTGTCTCAGGATGTGAACTACTTCCCTGTGGGGCAGAGCATCCTCGCCATCGCCTTGATGCCGCTGGCATTTGTTAGGGGGAAAGACGTGCCTTCTGGGGCCACACTGACCTTCCAGAATTCTTTGACATTAGAAAGATTCAGAGAATTTGGGTAAGAAATACCAAAGCAGAAGTGTTTTTATGTGGCCGTGGGGAAATTTGATGCAGGATTTTGATGTTGGACTTTTTCCTCGCACTGTCGCCCTCTTTGTGTAAAATCACTCCAGTGTACTTTGAAATACAGACAAGTATGTTGGAATGAAAACCATAAGGTACTCTAGAATGTTCTGAGACTTGGCAGACCAACTGCTCTACAGTCAGAAGTGCTAATGGTGGTGTCTTGCTGCTGCTTGGTTTACTTACTCCATTGCTTTCTTGGCTGCTGGGATGTCCCCTGTAGACTGAACTGTGGCTACATTGAGCCTCAATGAGCCATCTCTCTGGGCCTCTCTGCAATGCCGTAGTCCGTCTATATGTGACCTTATCTGTGTCCCACATAATTCTCACCTCATCAGTTACAATGAAACAGCTAGCATAGCAATATCTCATTTCCTACAATGACTTTAAAAGCAAAACTAAACAAAAAACTTTTTTTAGGCATTCAAATTTACAAAAAGTTACAAGAATAGGACATAGAAATCCTATATATTGTATATCCTCTACCCAGATTTACTGATAGTTGACACCTTCCACAATTGCTTTATCATCCCTCCCTCCCTCCCCATATATCTATGTGTGTACATGTATATGTACATGTATATATTCCCTGAACTGTTTGAAAATTGCTAACATTACCTCCTTTTACTAAATTGAGTGGCTATTCCCGTGAACAAGGGAATTCTCTTACTTCACAACAGCGTAGTTGACACAGTAAGGAATTTTCACCTTTGTGCAGCATTACTGTTTAGTCTATAGGCTATCTTCTCCTTTGCCTCTTATCTTAGTTGTATGGTTTATAGCAGCTTCTGCATCATATCAGGTGATGCTGACCTCTTCCCATTATTGTAGATCAAGATCTGTATCAAGATCAGAACTTGTAATTGATAAAACCAGTTTCACACCAGGTCTGATTAATTCCTAGTGTCTATACCATGTTTAGAGCCAGAGCTCAAACCGTGTGGAGTTTGATGGCTTGGGTAGGTGGTGTTTATTAGTTTTCTCCACTGAATGGTACCATTTTCCCTCTTGTAATAGAAAAAAAATTCTTTTGTGGGGAGATAATTTGAGACTCTCCTGTGTTTGTTGAAATTATATTCACAAAGTTTAACCAGCACAGATGACTATTTCCTGAATCAGTTACTATACACTGGTCACCACACATTGTTGGTTTTTTTTTCTTTTTTTAACTTTATTGGCATTCTCCTATAGGGAGCTTTCCCTTCACTTATTCACTCATTTGTTATTTTGTCAGTATGGACTGATCAATCCTTATGCCATTCGATGGGTTAAATCCATTACTGTCTATTATCTTGATGCTTGTGTTGGCTCTTTGGCTTTTATTTTAAAGAGGCCTTCTTTGTGGTGTTGGCACGAATGGAGTGGTCTCCGGGGCTGTTGGTTCCTTATTGCTAAGAAAGGAACCATCTAACACCTTCTTTTTCTTTTCTTTGGGCAGTTATCAGTCCACCTCCTGTGGCTGGGACGATTTCATATACTTCAAACTCATCTTCCACTGAGCAGCCGAATGGAGGGAGCGCCAGTCCTTCCCGTAAAGCCTCTTCTGGGCTTGAGCCAAACCCAGGTAATCTCTTACGGGGGTTTAAATGAGGGTGTGACTTGCCTGAGGGTGTGAAGCCCCATCATCTGAGGGGTGCTGAAGGTAGATGTAGGCACACTCTAGATTGTGCGTGTCCAAGATTTTAGTAGCTGGAAATCTTGTTGAGCTGTATTGGGTAGTATTGTTGTATATTTAGTCATCCCCGAGGCATTCCTAAAAGAAAAATGTGGTCATTTATGACCGTAATTTACTCCCTTTGTGGTTGGCTGGTAGTTGGTGATCTCAGCCTCAGCTAGTCTTTGCTGGGCTTGCATAGGAACCTATCTGTATCCTGGAGACTGAGTCTGGCCAGAGCACTTAACCTGGAGCATCTCTGCTTCATGTATTTCTTACCTTGCTCTTGGGTTCATTGGGCAGCTTTTCCTTTTTTTGGAGCGCACCTTATCCTTAGGGTGATGACCGAAATATTCCAGAGCAAGCAGAAAACCAAGCTACATTCAGATCTGATAGGCCATCCTTTCTGCCTCATTTTGTTATTAAATCAAGTCACATGGCTGGACTCGGAGTTAAGAGGTAGAGAAATGTACTCTCCTTCTGTAGGAAGAACCATAAAATCTCGTGGCAAAGAGTACCAGAAGGTAAAGAATTTAATATAGTCTGCTACAAGGGTAAAGACCTCTCTCTCTCTTATTTAGTTGAGGTAATACTGGTTTACAGCATGACACAGGTTTTAGGTGTACACACTTCCATATCACCGTTTTTGTATAATAGTTATACTTGTCAGCAGAAATCTAGTGTCCACTTATCACTTTACAGTTGACCCCTTAGCTCATCTTTTAATTCTAGAAGGATTTTATAGTTATAGTGTTTTAAAGGTTGCATTTCTGTCCATGGACTTGACATCAAGTATATTTTGGATATGGCCAAAGTTCAACATTAAAAAAGTGGCATAAACAAGGGAAAGAAGGTTTTTTATTGTAATACTGAATATTTAGCCACCCCCCCCCACTTCCAAGGGAACTATCCCCAATTAATCAGAAACCTTTTCCATTGAACTTGCGCGCGGCCTTTCTTGCTACAAACCATGAGCAGCCTATTGAATTGGGACACATTCTGTATAAACCTCAGCTGCAAAGTGGACTTTGTAGCATTACTTTTGGGGAATCATGAAATTGAAAGACTTGTTGGTCAAATGACTAAAAATATTCTCATTTACTTCCACTAACAATAACCAAATAGGGGTTGTAAAAACAGGAACTGAACAAAGGTCATTGAGTGAGTAACATAATCTTCATGGAAGCATCTAATGCTTTCCATTGCTCTGCCCCTTTATAGCCAAAGAGAGTGAAAACACTGTGTGGAAATGAGCTTGGTGGGATTCATTCCTGGGAGTAAATTAGATTTGAACATCTAAAAATCGAAAAATGTTTAATTGTAAAAATAAATACATGTTGTGATGGAAAAAGAAGGCAGACTGCCATGGGTACTACAGTGAGGAAAGGGCAGAAAGTTCTCTGCCTTGGTGTGGCCTAGTAGGGATGGCATGTGAATGTGGGGAAGGCATCAGCTTTCTAGGCCAGTGGCCCTGATCTCTTTGTGAAGTTTCACTTTAAGGTGAAAAAAGCGTTGTGGAAAAGAAAGAGGGTCACTTTATAGTGAAAAATTAAATTTACCAGTAAAATAATAGAGTTCACTAGTGTTTTTCAAATATAGTAGATATCCGTATATACATAATATGCATATATAAGATATGTCTTTACATATACATATGCATGTTATCTATCTATCTATCTATTTATTCATCCAACTAACTGAGAGAGAGAATTAATAGAACTTCAAAGAGAAATAATCAAATCACCCAATAGTTGAAAGTTTGAAGAAAATGAATAATTCATAGATTGAGCATTCAGAACTGTCAAGCAGACAAGTAAGGATATAGAAGCCCTGAAAATATGGTCTACAAGCTTAATCTAATGAGATCATTACTCCTAAAAATAAGAAAATACATATTCTTTTCAGGAAGACAAAACCTGTATAAAAAGTTGGTCTTGTTTTAGGTCATAAAGCAAGTTAATTTTTTTTGACATTTTGGTTTCATATGGACCATGCTTTCTGATCACAAAAAGACTGAGTTAGAGGCTAAGAACTAACAATAACTTGATTTGCAAATGCAGAAGCATGTGCCTTCATGCATATTTCAAGTCAAAAAGTTATTGTCAGATACAGAAAATATTCAGCATGGGTCTGAATAGTTATTGTGGGTCGGTAGTTGTTGTGACCTTTCCCCTTTTCTTTTCTGCTTTCTTCTGTCACCCCTTCCCCATCTAAATGGGGAGTTGCCTTCCGTACCCTCAGTGTTTTAAAAAACTAGTTGCAGTGGAGGCTATTTAATGGGGTGACTGAGGCCATATGGCTGAGATACTCACTCTTACTGGGTCTCTCCCATCCAGATTGGGGCAGTTTGATTATTAAATTTCTTTTTTTATAATCTTAAAAAAATTAGTTGGGTTATTTGACATTCATCAACTGCTTTGTGCTTAAAATCAACCATTGTTTGCCCTTTTGCTTTGGTGATCACAGGAGAAAAGAGGAAAATGAATGACTCCCATGTTCTGGAGGAGCCCAAGAAACCCCGAGTGATGGGGGATATTCCAATGGAATTAATCAACGAGGTTATGTCTACCATCACAGACCCTGCAGCGATGCTCGGACCAGAGGTCAGCAGGGTAAACCAGGGCAGTCAGCTGGCAGCCTCCATCTGCCCTCCCAGCCACTCCACCTGGCAGACATGGAGATGGTACTGCTGAGAGCTGACATGTTATGCTGTCCTGATTTGCATTTAACCTGGTGTCAGGTTGGGGAGGGCAGGAACAGCTGCTGGAGAGGTGACGCCCCTGCTGTATATCACATAACAGGGAAACGTGCTAATAATCTCCCACAGCTGGATGAAATACAGATGTCATAACACTTCATCTCCAACTATTTGTGCACGTGTCTCCCAAGATTGAGCTATTCTTTTACATAACCACAATGTAGTTCTCACATTCAGAAAACTGAACTCTAATAGGTTGCAATATTTTCTAACATAGAGGTTGGCAAACTACAGCCTACAGGTCAGATCCATCCCCACTGGCTGTAAAGGTTTATTGAGACATTGCTTATGGTTGCCTTTGTCCTGTAAGAGCAGGTTTGAATAATTGAGTCAGGGGATAAAAGGTCTGAAAAGCCTCAAATATTTGTTATCTGGCCCTTTATAGAAAAGTTTGCTGACCTCTGACCTAACATACATCCCATATTCAGATTCCACATATATCCGAATTATGTCCTTTATAAATTTATCACTGTTGTTGAAGGATCTCTCAGAAATTGGGTATCAATTTTCTTTTTATCTTTTCATCTCTTTAGTCTCCTTTATCCACAACAGTTCCCCAGCCTTTCCTCCCTCCTTCCCTACTCCCTCCCTTCTTTTCTCCCTCCTTCTCTCCCTCCTCTCCTTCCTTTTTCCCTCCCACCCCCCTTCTGCCTTTTCCCTCCTCCTTTTTGTCTTTTGAGGTACTGGGATCATTGAAAAGTCCTAGTGACTAGTTTTGCGTAATGTCCCTTCATTTGGATTTATCTAATTATTTAATCATGATTAAGTTCAAAGTCAAGCATTTTTGGTAAAAGCACTGCTGTCATCTCCTTGCATCATATCCAAGGGCAGAGCAGTTTTATGCATTTCTAACAGATTCCAGGAACTGGAGATGATTTCGCAAAACATCTTTTTAAATTTTTCTAGTGTGACTCTGCTAGCTTAAAGTATCATTTTTTAATTTGTCATGTTTTCTTAGACATTTTATGGTATTAAGGCTAATTCAGAGAACTGGAATGTTATAACAGAAACATCTCCATATAAAACTGTCCTTTCCATTTCCTTCTAGATTGCCACTCTTGGGGATTTAAGACTGCAGTACCTTTTATGTACTACCCTTCAGAGATTTAGTAATGTCACAGATTAGCTGTGCTTATCTGCAAAATGTGGATTCAGTCATACATTCCAAAATGTATTGAGTGGCTAGAGTGGTGTGCTGGAGGTGGCTTGTGGAGGGCACACATGCAATTGTTACATTTTCAGGGAGTTTGTGAGCTGGTTCTTAAGTGTATTGGTAGCTAAAAATTGACCACAGTGGCAGCTCATCACCTGGGCAGCCACCTCAGATCATGAAACAAGCAAGTGTTCCCCGTTACGACTTTTCTTACCCTGAGAGCTTCGTGTTGAACATTCGTCTGTACATCTCCGGGTGAATTAATAAGATGGATCCTAAAGAACGGGCACCAGCTTGTGCTGCTAGTTAGGGTGGGGAGGGGATCACAGATACTCCTCCGGTCAAAACTGACCTCCAGAAAAGAGGAACTAATAATATTATAGTCCTGATGTAATGTGATCAGAATTGGGGATCTGTCATACTAAGGTTCTTACAAAGCTCAGCTGGATGAGAGAGTCTTTAAACCAGAGGCTGACAAACTATAGCCCACAAGTCAAATTCAGTCTGGCCCGTTTTTTTTGTAAATAAAGCCTCATTGGGACCCCCAACACCCATCGTTTACATATTGTCTCCTACTGCTTTTGCACCATTGCAGGGTGAGCAGGTGCAACAGAGGCCTTAGGACTTGCAAAGTCTAAAATACTTGCTATCTGGCCCTTTACAGAAAAGTTTGGTGACTCCGAATGTACTCCAGATATTATCCACATACCATATATTACTCTGGTCTCTCAAAATGCCTTGCCTTTTCTTTCTTGTATTCATGATGTGTGTTTGCGATCCCGAAAACCACAAGTGAGTATCTTATTAGGACAGAGGAGAACATGTTGATATGCCCTGTCCCCAATGTCTTAAGATGAGAGCTCTGTGAAATTTTTTCCTGTCTCCTGCATCCCAGACCAATTTTCTGTCAGCACATTCAGCCAGGGATGAGGCAGCAAGGCTGGAAGAGCGCAGGGGTGTGATTGAATTTCATGTGGTTGGCAATTCCCTGAACCAGAAACCCAACAAGAAGATCTTGATGTGGCTGGTGGGTCTGCAGAACGTGTTTTCTCACCAGCTGCCCCGCATGCCGAAAGAGTACATCACACGGCTGGTCTTTGATCCGTAAGTGGCACTTTGCACTTCCTTCTTTATTTCCTTCACAAATGAAAGGGAGGAACTACTTAGTGAAAGTCAGCCCGAGCCACCCTCTGAATCCCGCTGCCTCTTATCACCATGCAGATACAGCAAGGTAATTGCCAGGGCTAAAAATATTAAAATTAATCTCAGCAATTCATGTACTTTGGCGGTCAATAATAATACATAATATTTTAAATTGCTGGTGACTATCATTATTTGTTATAGCAATGAAAGACTAAAAACAGCCAAAAAGGAATACCTTTTTTTTTTTTTCCCATTGTTAAACCATTCTTGGTGTTGGTATCTTCACGAGGTGCCTGTTGCCCCAGGTCTATATGCTCAGGAAGCAGTAGTGGGTTATCCCACAGGTTAACTGTGGATCGCTGTTGCCTTAAAAAAAACAACAACCCACAAACAAAAAACTGAACTTCTCTATTTGAATGTATTTTAACACATATAGGCCAGTAGCCTATGTGGAGCTGATCCATGCATGTTACAATTCAGAGTGACATTTTAGGCAGAGGAGGTCTGGCAAGTTTTGATAAATTGTACTTGCAGAGTTTGTATCCTCCATAATGTTTCTGTAGTATTTGTGAGTGAGACTAAGCTCTTCAGAAACATGTACCACATTTGTTCATGATGTAGTGCTCTTCCCAGTCCCTCAGGGTGGGTCCTTTGGCATTGAGTAGACCCAATCCAATTCCGTGGGCACTCCACACATACTCTGTTCTTTATTTGTAAACCTCATACTCTTCTTAGGTGGCTGGAATTAAGGTCAGATGGAAGCTCTGATGAATTCTTGTGTTGACAAGCTTGCTCTAATAATTCCACATTTAAGGATGACCTAGTGAGATAGTGGCTAGATAAGCAAGGGTTACTTAGAAAGTCAAGACAACCCCCCACCCCGCCCTTTCTTGTCTGGTTGATGAGGAACATTCCAGAAAGTTTATTTATATGACCAAGATAGGTAAAACTTTGACATAATCTTATTCTTTCAGGAAACACAAAACCCTTGCTTTAATTAAAGATGGCCGTGTTATTGGTGGTATCTGTTTCCGTATGTTCCCATCCCAAGGATTCACAGAGATTGTTTTCTGTGCTGTAACCTCAAATGAGCAAGTCAAGGTAAGGGTAACTGAAAGTCTTAGAAGAAAAGCAGAATATGGGGCTTCTCATTAAAGCTAAGAACTAGGGAAGGTCTCTATGTGCTGTGTCTAGAGAAGGTTCCAAGTGGATTTCAGGACTTTCTGAAATGAGTCCTCTCACTGCGTGTGAAGAGTGTGTAAGGAGAGTAAATGGCTCTGCACCAACCAGGTTCTGCCAAAGCTTTGTTGGATCTTGGTATGACGTATAAGGACATCATAATATCTCTAAGTGCATCTCACCCCATGGCAAATGAAGGGATGTATAAAAATAAATTGCAGTGTTAATTTTTAATTTGTGCACCCATGCACTTACACACACACACACACACACACACACACACACACACACACACACACACACACATCCATACTGACACTGAATCTCTAGAAGGAATATAGTGTGACATGGATTTAGGGAGATTATTCCAGAAAGATTTCTGAGGACCTTGTCCTGAAGAAGGATAAATACTGAAGGAATTCTGAAAGGAAAGCATGCAAATTTTGAATAAACTCATGAATACATTTCTGAAGTAATTCTGTAGGGTTGGAAACATGTTGTTTTGGGGTCTGTGTGTGTGGCTAATTTACCTTCTCAATTGTCTTTGGCGTAGCTCCTTTTGTCCCAGAAACTACATATTGTTTTGTTGGTATTGCAGTAGTTTTCAGTCTGCCTGCTGTAAACTAGACTCAATTTGCAGAAAGAACTTTGATCTAAATTATGTTGTGTTCTATCTGTTGCTCTTAGGAAAATGGAACCAGGAAATGTGTCCTCAGAGTATTATTTTGGGGAACCTTAAAGAGTATTGTGCAAAAAATAATGTGATTGGTAGCAAGCTAAGCTCACAGGATCAGCTAACTGCGGATCCTCATGGTCTAAGGCAACATTATCTAATGAAATACAATGCCAGGTACAAATGTCAGCTGTAGATATAAATTTTCTAATAGCTACATTAAAACAAAAAGTAAATGGAAGGAAGAGAAAGTTATTTTCACAACTCTATTTTATTTTACCCATTGTGTACAAA
Source organism: Scalopus aquaticus (assembly GCA_004024925.1). Taxonomy (NCBI): domain Eukaryota; kingdom Metazoa; phylum Chordata; class Mammalia; order Eulipotyphla; family Talpidae; genus Scalopus; species Scalopus aquaticus. The sequence continues at coordinate 21,904 of PVIJ01013799.1, forward strand.
GTATTGCCATTGCAACAGGTATTCAGTGTCACAAAGAATTAGTGAGACATCGTCCATCTTTGTTTTGTACAAAGTCTCTGAAATCACGTGTGCATTTGTGTTGTTTAGATTGGCCACATTTAAGTGCCTACTGGGCACGTATGGCCCGGCGGCTCCTGTGTTTTGTGTGCTGTTGGTCTGATGGTGGTCTGGCCTTCTTTAGCTACAGAGAAGCAAGGCCATTTACTAAAACCAGAAATAAGTCACCGGAAGGAATTGTTTGCTGTTTAAGGGCTGCCTAAAGGCTATGGCCAGCGTTTTAGTCCCTCTGATTTCATCATCGGCTTTACTCTGGTCCCAATGCCAATTATAGCCCCTGTGATTTATTCTCAACAAGGCACACGGGGCTTTTTGTTTTTGACTGGCAGTACTAAGCAGCGAAGGGCATACAAAATTCGACAGTGTCACCTTCACTCGTTATGTTCGCCTTTCTCACCAAGGAAGGTGAATGTCCAGATTTCCCTGAAATGGATCTCTGGCTGTTTTTTTCAAGGAATTCTGACAAGATGTCTTTAGATGGTGCTGTTGCCATGTTTATCAATTTTTTATTTCCCTCCTAGCCAACGTGAGACACTATTCCAAATGTTCAGAGCGTTTAAAACTTCTTTGGAGGAAAAGCTAGTTTGTTTTTTCTTAGTGAGTGGATGTCCTTGGTTTCTGATTTCAGAAAAAGCCTGTAAAATTTTTGTTTTCAAAGGAAGTCGTACCAGTTTCTTTGTTAGGAAAGGTTGGCTAAGGTTGACATGGTCACATTTAGGAATACCAGAGGGTAACTAGAGATATTTAAAGTGAATTGGATGCCTTATTTTATTACTTTCCAGAAGGGCAATTTACTTTTTCCCGAAAACATGTAATTTTCTAAGACTTGAAGGAAGGTGACCAAACATCACGACCTCAGTAGAAGAACTAGGAAACAAAACAGCGCTTTTTGTAAATGATTTGAAACAAGTGTTTCAGGAAATTAAGATTAATCTTTCAAAAAGGATTGGAAAGGATGAGTTTAATGGAAGTCAGTGCTGGTACTACCTGTTTGTGAAATCAGCAAGTTCATATGCAGAGGAGATATATATTTAAACCTTGGCTAAATGATACTTTGAGATCTGTATTCATACCTTTTAGAGAACTAAGCTTACATACAAGTTCCTGTGAATGCTAGAAATAAGATTTGAGTTTAATATTTGAATTTTTCTTGCTCAAAACACAAGATATCACTTGAATTTACTGAAACTCCTCACCTGGATTTAGAATCTTGTCCTCTAAGAACTATTTGGGCTTGATAATATGTGCAACTGTAAAGTTATATAGCTAATACTTATTTTCCATAATAAATATTTAACAAACACTAAAATTACCAGATAGATTTGGAAAAGAATCCTGTTGGTAACAGTTAAAAGATAAAGGCTTACAAACAAGTGAAATAGTTCTGGAGTGAAAATCAAAATTGTTTGTGTAGAATTGCTTCATGTTGTTTATGCTGCTGGAACCAAGGAAATACTCTAGTTTCCACTATTGCCATCATAGTACCAGATGCAGAAAGGTTTCTGGGAAACTTCTTTGGAGAGATGAAAAATTAGTGGCCGCTAATAATATTTTATGCAGGTTTTGAGGACTATTTACAAAAGAACCATTATTATTCTTGAGTACAATCATTGGACTGTGGGTAAAAAGGAGAAAATTTATAGTTCTGTTAGCTTCTTACAGAGTGGTATTTACAATAAAAACCTCACTGTCTTCCACCAGCCACATCTTTATTAAAGTGAGCTGCGTCAGAAGATACATTTCTTACTACTTTGTAGATATTACTGTCCCCTTGTACACGCAATTCCTTCCAACTAGCCAATCCTCGTTTTTTCTCCAGATTTTTCCACTTTTCTTTAAATATAATTTTTAATGACATAGGTCATACACATAGGACTTTTCGAATAAAGCAAAAATCTCACTCCCCCTTTCCCCTGCCATCTCAGTATTGTAATTTTGGTGTCCATAAAGGTATTTCTTTACTGATTTACATATATGGAAATGTACTTCTAGGTAACAGATGACTTGTGTTTTCTTGTCTTTTTACATTAATAGAATTCAGACTGTACTTATAAATAGTCTTTTTATTATGTCTTAGAGATCTTTAAATTTTAGTGCTTATATGTGGTTATTTAAATTTATATTTAGATCAATTAAAACTAAATAAATTTAAAGTACAGTTCCTCAGTCACTCAAGTAGTCAATAGCCATGTGTGACTAATTGCTACCATATTGGATAGCACAGATAAGAAACATATCTAAATTTCTACTAGTGCTGATATAGAGTGATTTTATTCTTTTATACAGTATTTTATAATGTGGATGTACCACAATTTATGTAATCATATCCCAATTGAAGACGTTTCTGAAGAAACTTGTTAGCAGACTGCTCTTCTCAAAGATCTGACAAAATTGCATTCTTACCAGTGGTGTTATAGAGTATACTTTCCTTCTGTCCTTATAGACTCTGGGTGCCATCAGCCTGAGAAATAGTTACATGCTGTTGAGTGAAACACTGCATCTCCTGATGGAGTGATCTGATTATAGTTGAGATTCAACATCATTTTTCTATTTTTTGGTAATATTTATTGCTTGTTCCTATCCTTTGACATTTGTTCTTTTTTTAAGATTTATTTTTATTTATTTATATATAATAAGAACAGGGGTGAGAGGATTCACTAGAGAGAGAGTGGGGAGCAGAATAGGCGGATCTACTGAAATACACTGCTGAGGGGAGCAGTGGGCGCTGCAGGAGAGGTCTGCTGCACCATGTGGGTTAGCTCCCTGGCTGGGGATTGAACTCATGCTGAATTAATGCTGTAATGGCTGGCGATAGTTTGATCACACTGAGACTTTAACCCCTGTGCCACCAGGGACCAGTCCACCTTCTTACCATGTCTTCCATTTGACAGACTCTTCTAAGGTCTAGGTAAAACGTCTTTTCTTTTTATCCCCTCTTCCTCCTTTCCCTTAATTATCAAATGACCATTTGCTCTATTGTAGGTACAATACATTACTCTGTACCAATTCTGTATAATAAAATGCATTATGAGACTCAAATGCCAACCACATATGCAATTTAAAAAATTTAAGTTGCTATATTTTATTTTATCTCTTATTTTATTTTTTTATGTTTTAAAGGGTGCTGCTTTAGTCAACCTTTTTTTTTATTAAAGATTTATTTATTTATGCATACAAGCTGGGGTGCAGGCCAGAGGTATGGGGTGGTGAGAGGGTTCACCAGAGACAGAGCAGGGAGCAGAACAGGCAGATGACCGAAATACACTGCTGAGGGGAGCAGTGGGAGAGGCAGGAGAGGTCTGCTACGCCATGTCGGAATCTCCCCAGCCAGGCATCGAACTCGCGCCGCAGCTGCAGACAGCTCCACAGTGCTGTGCTTAACCCATTGCGCCACCAGGGAAGCCCGGTGCCATATTTTAAAAAGTAAAAGCAAATAAGTGAAATGATTTAAATTTTTTTTTAACTTGACCTAGTATGTCCAAAATAGTGTTGCTTCAACATGTAATACCCATAAAATGTTATTAATAAGAATTTTTTTTCCTGGTGTGTGTTTTGTGCTTCTTGTATATTTCTCTATTTGAACTAGTCACTCTTCAGTTGCCCAAAAGCCACTTGTGATAGTGGCTACCACATTGAACATCGCAACTCTGTATTACTTTCCTCATTTTATCATCTTCACCTCAAGGAGAGAGATTACTAGTATGTCTTTCTATCCAAGTTTTAGTCAGATGCACCATGTGCCAGTATTGAGATAAATTTGTGAAAAGATAAAATGCCCCTTATTATACCAATGGAAGAAGAGTTTCCAGCAGAGGGAGGTGATAATACTATTCTCCTGTTTACTGAACAGTGACCCCCAGATTATTCTTACACTTGGTCCTGGGAGCCGTGCTTTAGAAGGCATTACTGTACAAGAGAAAGCCCTGACCAAAGGAGATTAGATGGTTAAGGTATTTCCAGTCTTGCCATGTGAGGAATAACTAAAGCCTCATTGATGTTTGGCTTGGGACTTTGGAGGTAGAAGATATACATGAGTGAGAGAGTATAATTTTTAAGGATTTGAAAGTTGTTGAGAGTGTGAGTCTGTTATTGTTGGAGCAGAAATAAGGTCAGTAGGTAAAAGTAACAAGGCCTCAGATCTCAGGTGAACATTAGGATGAATATCCTAATTATACCTGAATTGGTCCGTCTGAGGTTCACATGATCACGCTTACTGAGGGTGTTACAGTAGTTTGCCTTTCCACAGGGGATGGGAGTAACCAAATGATTTCCAGAGATCCTTCTGCCTTTCAAAGATTTCACTATTCCACAAAATCTTATCTATATGCACATTTGAGTTCTTTTTATAAGTGTGTCACCAAATTTAAAAATATTTATGTGAAAATATTTTTTTGTCTAGATGCTTGGATTTACTTTTACTTCTTTTTATGATGTCTCAAAATAATCACCCCAAATTTATACTTTTCTCTAAGTTTTGTACTTGCATACAAGCTGGGGTGTAGGACAGAGGTGTGGGGTGGTGAGAGGATTCACCAGAGACAGAATGGGGAGCAGAACAGGCAGATTGACAGAAATACACTGCTGAGGGGACGAGGCGGCAAAGACAGGAGAGGTCTGCTGCATCATGTGAGAATCTCCCTGGCCGGGCATCGAACTCATGCTACAGTGGCTGCGGATAGCTTCATAGTGCTGCGCTTAACCCGTTGCACCACCAGGGAGGCCCTGTACTTGTATTTTAATCCATATTTCAGTCATTAGTTTATTCAACATTGTTCAGTATCTTTAGTTACTTCTATATCTTCTAGCTCATTCAGATTCTGGGCTTCCTTATTTGGAAAGGTTTGATAAAAACACTTGGAAAATTCAATGAATGTGATGACAATTCTTTAGAAGGCTTGCTTTTTTATATACAGGAAATACTTAAATTAGTTAATATTCTTGTAAAGATGAGCATGTTTCATTTATATAATTCTTTTCATCTCAGTTTCTTATGTACTTAAATACGCAGAAATTCATAGTCAGTATTCACTCCAAAACTTCCTTATTAAAGTACATCAAGTAATCATTAGGATTGAACCTAGCAGCTTATAATCTTATATGTTATTTTCAGAGAACTCAAAACTTGTTTTTTTTGAATGATGGTTGTATCTCAAGAATTTTGAATTGCTGGATTTTGTAGCTCAATTTGAAGTTCAAAAATTCAAGAAAGGGTCTCAGTATTGGTATAATATATCAAAAATATACATTCAGATTTACCATCATTTTCCAGCTAATCTGTAGCAATTTTTTTTCTAGAACCTAATGTATTTTTGTATATGTTAACTTCTACACAGGGCTATGGAACACACCTAATGAATCATTTGAAAGAATATCATATAAAACATGACATTCTGAACTTCCTCACATATGCAGATGAATATGCAATTGGATATTTCAAGAAACAGGTTTGTCACTGTGCAACACTGTTTGGTCATTCCTTTTCTTAATATACATGTATGAAGCCCTTATCCAAATAGAAATTTTCTCCCAGCATTTTCTACTTATAAGAAAGACATGCATATATTTTGTAAATCTTAAACCAGTAGTAAGGGTCAGACTGGATTAGTGGGTATGACCAGCTCATTATAAATAAGAAAAAATGTTGAGTAAGTAAATGACTGTCATGTATAAGTGCAATGTAATATGACATCCTGACATTCAAAAGTATGGTATCTCCAGGTTAAGGGGAACTTCCCAACACAGGATGACTAGGTGCTCCATGAATAGGAGAAATAAGTTCAGTCTCTGGAAGGCAACCTTGATGACATCAGAGAGGAAATGCTGAAGTGACAGAGGGCTCCAGAGAGCCCTGGTGTACAGTAACAGGGAGATTGACTGCTCTTCATGGCTTTCTTTTTCTTTTTAGGAATTATTCCTTCATTGTAAGATTATTTACTTAATTTATTTATTTTGCACAGAAGAACTGGGGTGTAGCCCAGAGGTGCGGGTGGTGAGAGGATTCACCAGAGACAGAGTGGGGAACAGAACAGGCGGATCTACTAAAATACATTGCTGAGGGGAGCAGTGGGCGAGACAGGAGAGGTCTGCTGCGCCATGTGGGAAGCTTCCTGACTGGGGATTGAACTCAGGTCCATAGAGGTGATAGCTCTGATACTTAACCCCTAGGCCACCAGGGAGGTCCTTACTCAATATATTTTTGTTTCTTTTTTTTTTCAAATTTCTGATGGTTCTCTAAAATTTAAGGTCACTAGTACTCAATAGATAATTAGTGCACAATCACCTTATGAATGAATTTATTTGCTTTTCAGGGTTTCTCCAAAGAAATTAAGATACCTAAAACCAAATACGTTGGCTACATCAAGGACTATGAAGGAGCCACTTTAATGGGATGTGAGCTAAATCCACGTATCCCATACACAGAGTTTTCGGTCATCATCAAGAAGCAGAAAGAGGTAAGCAGTTGACTGACTCATGTTAGTCTCTGCAGGCTGGTCTTAGTTGGGGTGAGTTGCCTCTCATTGGACTGTGTATGTATGGTCCACTATGCATCATAATCTCAGTCTGCTATGCCTTACCTAGATTTCTTCCTTGAAGAAGATCTGTGGGTTTCATTCCTAACAGGGTGAACCCTTGCCGAACTGGTGTAAGCACAAAACTTATAAAATGTGGTGGCATAGCTTACCTTCATCATTAAGATCTTTTATATGTGAGCCTGAATTATTCTTCCCAAACTTATCTCTTTGTTTTTCTCCTTGGACTGTTTTCCAGAGGCCACCACTGACCTCTAGCCCCCTTGCTTATTGTCTTCATTTATTATTCACCTCCTCTCCCCACCACACACACGAATTGAGCCACTTCATCCTTGCTCATCTCCAGCACAGTGTTGCCCACCATTTGAATTTCAGTAATTTATCATCTTACATGGACATTTATCTCGGTGTGTATTACTCTCTTTCCTTGCATTACAGCTTCTAGATATTAAGTGTTTTGTTATCTGACCTCGGGTTGAAGCCTTCCACGCCTATAAACTTAAGTGAAGCAGTAGAGAGAAAGATTGACAGATGTGACTACTCAGTAATTTTACGTTTCTTTAAGACAAAACCCTCTGCCCCTCCCCCCAAAACCAGACCTTTATTAAACAAGTGAACTGCTGTGTGTTAAGCTCTGGACCACCCCTTACTCCCCCTAATTCACTGGAGTTCCAAATCTGGGAGTTTGCAGCTATGTCATCTTAACATCCATTCCACTTTACACTGTTCTTATTCATTCTCCCATTCTTCTGTTCTTTCTCTAGCAAGTAACAAAAAGGACATCTGTCTTAAACCTATCTCATCTTTGTTTTCTGATTTCTGCTCCTGTCCCTTAATCCCAGTAATTAGTTATTTGTCAGACATCACCAACATAACAGACACAAAGCTTCCTGCACAGTGTCTAGTGAGTAGTAGGTGCTCCATAAGTATTTTCCTTTTACTTAAAATGGCTCAAATGGCTTCTTATGCTTCCATGGAAATGAGCAAAGGACTATTTAAAAAAAAAGAAAAGCGACCGACCTTTGTTGCTTCTTCGTCAAAGATGTCAACCTAGGAGAATTCCAAATAGGGTACTTAGAGATTAATAAAAGCACAGCAGGCTCTCCTCTCTCTGTCTTTCTCTGAAGAGCTAGCATTCTTCATTGTTCTCCTTGGGGCTTAATGAGCAGGTCTGAATTCAGCAGTTCATTGTTCAGCAGCAGAGGCTGCTGGCCAGCTAAAGCCATCAGCGTGTTGTCAGCTGCCTTTCCCTCGTTCCTCCTCCTGGCACCACCAGTTCTTCTATCTCCTTGGGATAAACTGAGAGCAAGAGTTGCCATGCAGGGTCTGCAGACACACAAAATCCAGATGTGGTGGCGCTCTCCATCCAGAGGAGCACCATCGACCCAGAGCTTAACAAACGCAGACAGGAACCTCTCTCTTCCTCTTCTCCTTTCCTTGTGGGTCTCTTCTTACTCTTGCCTTACTGTCTCCTTTGCTTCCAGCTTTCTCTCTCTCAACACACCATTGATGATGCTGACTTGGAGTTGTTAATATAGTTCTTTTAAAAGGATCTAAAATCAACATTATGCAATATTTGGCTTCATGTAGTATCTTCCACAGAACTCAAATGATTTTTACAATAAAGTATTATTACTGCAATTTTAGAAACCTGTTGAAGATAGGGACTGATGGTGATAGTAAGTATACATTGAATATATGGAGGACTTTCCTAGCCCTAAAAGTATACAAGAACAGAAGAAGTTATAGTTGTCATGGTGGAAATGGAGAGAGAAACCTTGGATGAGCAGAGAATGGAGAGTTAGGTACTAGTTGGGGACTGTGGACTCTAAAGGAAATTGGCCACAGTCATCTGAGATTGCTTCGTGGGAGGTGTGCTGTGAAATGGGTAGCCTGATGATGGAATCAGCATGAGAAAAGATGAAATGTCTAACCGAAGTTGACTGATGTGCACATGGACATCTGGAACCATAGATGAAAGCCACTATTCGGGAAAGTGCGAATAGGCAACGAGCAGGGAGAACTGGGTGTGTCTCTGTGTGCGCATGTCTGTGTGCATGAGTGTGGGTTGGAAGCGGGGTTAGTTCTTAAATCTTACTTCACAGGTGGGACTACCAGGGACTGCCCTTAGGGAAACCAAAGTAAGGGTGAGACAGCAATGCAGTTCTTCTGTGAGAAGACACATAATAAGACTTGGTGACATTTTATACATGGGAGAGTCCCTCCATCTACCAGTTTTGTTTGTGAAGATTGTAAGACCCTCAGCAAGGGGATGAGAGATGGATTTGAGGAGAAGGAAGATAATGACATGGTGGGGAAGTGAAGACATTTTCTAGGAAGGTGAAGCTAAGAGATGAGAATACAATCGCAATGTTTCCTTTCTCCAGAGTGATCCCTAGGAAGCCTAGGCCCTTTCCAGGAGCCACTAGCTTCAAGGTGCTGCAGTGAGGGGTGGGGAGGCCTCCTGGTAGGATGTCACAGTGGAGAGTATTCTTGGCAAAGAGAACAGAATTTTAAAATTACCGTTGAAATTTTGCACTCTGAAGTTATTACCACTGAGATGCTTCTTAAGAATGACCAGACTTACATATAAATAAAAGAAAACCTTCCATCTACATCTGCCCTGTCCAGTGTGGTAGCCATTAGTAACCAGTGGTTACAGAGCACTTGATTGTGAGTCTTTGACATGGAGATGTGCTAATGTGTAAGATATACTCCCATTTTGAAGACCTAGTTCAAATAAAAGGATACAAAACATCTCAATTTTTCCTATTGATTATATGTTATAATGATAATATTTTGGCTAGGTTAAATAAAAACATCATTATAGGGCCTCTGTGGTGGTGCAGGGGTTCAAGTCTCAGCACTGTCACGTTATTGACAGCCACTGTGGCATTAGTTCGATCCCCGGCCAGGATGCTGACCCACATGGCGCAGCAGACCTCTCCTTACTTGCCTGCTGCTCCCCTCAGCAGTGTATTTCAGTAGCTCTGCCTGTTCTGCTCCCCAGTCTGTGTCTGGTGAATCCTCTCATGCCTCTTGCCTCTGGCCTTCACCCCAGTATGCATAAATAAAAAATAAATCTTTAAAAAAGAAACATATCACTAAAATCAATTTCACCTACTGCTGCTTATTTAAAAAGATGTGGCCACTGGAAAATTTGAAATTACCCAAGTGGTTTACATTTATATTTTTATTGGATAGCACTGGAATACACTTTCCAGGAATATACATTTGTAGGCCGTTCATTTTATAAAGCTTTGTCTTTAATTATTAAGATTATGTATTCATGCTGTAGTATTTACAAGCAATATGTTTGAGATCAAGCAGTTAGGAACTAGAGTTTTTTTGTCTTTATAAATCTAATTCATGACTGATGCAACTATTTTGTTTTTGCCCTCCCAAGAGTCAGTTATGGTTCATTTCAGGATTTGATTTTCCTTTTCTTTTCTTAAAAAGGAAAACTGTATTGTTTTGGAAATGGTTATTCACTTTGGTATATTGGGAATTATTTACAGAACAAACACCCCTCAGGATTTCCTCACATTTTGGTCCTATGGGCTTAATAGACAACTCTCTAGACATGGTTATTTGTTTGTTTTTAAATGCAAACAGCATAGATTGGGGCTGAAGTCTTGAAACATGTATACAGCAGTGAGGTCACTCCCCCAGACTTTGGGGACTTTCTGAGGGCTGCTCATCTGCCCCTTGAATCCTGAAGTCATATCTCCTAATCGTGGCACCTGAGAGGTTCTGGTGCTTTATTGGGTGGCATGGGCAGGGCTGCTTGACTGTGGGTCTGACTGCGGCTCCTTGGAAAATGCAGGGCAGAATAAATGGCTCTTATGCTAAAGAGGACAGTGGGCCCTCTGGGCAGTGTGTCCTCTCGGTACTGACTTTTCTGCATGGCAGGGGCGAGTATTCCAAGATGGCTGTGCTGATTACATGGAAGGCACAGGGGAATAAAACGTTCTCATGTTTAACATCTTTCATGTTTAAAGTCTTTTGTTTCCAAAAGACTTTTAATTTTGTTGGGAAGATGATTCCTTAGCTTGACTTACTTAAATGGGAGCCTTCTGTCACTGAACACATTTCCATCTTATGCTTTACAGATCATCAAAAAGCTGATAGAAAGAAAACAAGCCCAGATTCGCAAAGTCTACCCTGGACTTTCGTGTTTTAAAGATGGAGTTCGACAAATTCCAATAGAAAGCATCCCTGGAATTAGTATGTATAAATGTTCTTTTATCAGTAAAATCTCTTGATACTGTTTGAAACAATTGCCAGAATGCAGTAATTTGGAAAGCTTTTTGCCTTCGCTGTCTCCATTTGTGTTACTACTTGTCTTTTTAAGAAAGAAGCAAATGCTTTCCTTTCACATCTTTTTTTCTCAGTGCTAACAAACCCAAGAAAGCTTAGATGACCCCTTGTTATGTAGCTATTAACATCCATTATTTATTGAGATCTTGCTCTTTGTAGCACAGTGCTGTGTACTATTCATATGATACCTTGAAGTAGAGGAACTCTATTTTTACAGTAAGGAAACTGAATCTCAGAACGATTAAGTCTTTTAAGCTTAAAGGGTGCATGGCCAATAGCTGTCAGAATTCACAGCAGTCTGGGTTTGATCTCTTGCTGTCCAGGTTGCCTCCTGCATAGATCTGTGCCTGGCTAAATTCATTTCCCCAAACTGAAAAATGATGATAAAAAATCCTATCATTTGTCTCAAGTTCCATACTTGACAGTAGTCTTCCCAAGGGTTCTTATCTGCAAGGATGTCAGAGGTGAATTGTATTGGGTTATAACACTCAAAATAGTTGTTTCTGTAAATCAGAAGCCATCAAATAGTGGCACCTTCATTTGGGACAAATCCAGGATCTTTTAGTGTGGTGAAGATTTAGTAAATGAAACAAAAATGAACAATCTAAAATTCTTCAGAAATAAGACATTAATTGGGCAAGGTTTATTTCTACATTACAAAATCTGCCTTAAAGTAGATCTTACTTTCAACTGCAAGACCCAGACATTTTACTTCCCTATTTTGTTACTCTTAATAGCAAAAGAACTGCCACATTGGTGAATGCTTATTTGTGCCCAGCATTCCTCTGAGTTTTATACGTCACCTCATCTCGAAAGGGATAGTCTCACCTACCTTTAAGAATTCTGTTTTATAGATTGGTAAACAGAGGGGCAAAAGATTAAATAATTTAGCTAGTTTTTAGGGAGAGAGCAAGACAAAATCCAGGTCTACTAGACTGTTTTCATTATGCAGCAATAACCATCTTGCAGGACAAGGAGGGTTGCCAAATAGAGACCAGGAAACAGTTTTTTCTAACCTAAAATAACAGCTTAAGTCTTTCACGTGGTGATTAGCAAAAAAAAAAAAAAAAAAAAAAAAAAGTGACTTAGAATCTGAAAAATACACAAGCCTGCGGTACAAGACATGTTAATTTTTTATGCATTGCTCTCAAAGGTGCGAGTTCTGCTTTAAACACTAATGTATATGGCAGAGTTGTCAGTCTTGAAATGTTTCCTATTTTTAGTTGTCTAAGGAAGTAACTAACCACAGTTCATTTCTGTCTCTTCCCTGAAATAGACTTTTTGGAGGCATGTCTGTAATTACTGCATTTTTGATAAGTATTAACTATATTATTCTCTTGACCAAAAGCAGTTCTCATTTAGTGTTTAATTTTGTTGATGTATAGGAGAGACAGGCTGGAAACCAAGTGGAAAAGACAAAAAGTAAGTATGATGGGTAAGAAGCTAATAGTGGATGTGATGTCTTCCCCCTCCCCTTAACTTTGAGTAAAAAGCAGAATGATTGTAATCACCAATCCAACTTGTTGGGTGTCAATTTTCATAAACAATTCTGGAATAGTTCCAGTTTTAGGTTTCTGTAAAAATGAACTGATTAGGACTCAGCTGACGAGTGGGTCAAAAACCTAATCATTATTCCTTCATTTGCTTTTTTCCTTTCAAGTAAAGAACCCAAAGACCCTGACCAGCTTTACAGCACACTCAAGAGCATCCTCCAGCAGGTGAAGGTGAGTGTTCTCTTTTCATCCACTTTGTAAATATTTTGAAATGATTTCCCACATGGAATTTCCATATTAGATACCTTACTTTTTTCTTTACCCAAGAGCCATCAAAGCGCTTGGCCCTTCATGGAACCAGTGAAGAGAACTGAAGCTCCGGGATATTATGAAGTTATAAGGTTCCCTATGGGTAATGCCATTAATATTTTCTAAGTATAGGTTTAAAACTCTCTGGATGGTGGTGTGGGGACAAATGGTTGCTGAGTTTGATTTTCACACCTCTGCTGCAGAGTAGGATGTGTGTAATGGGGTGGGTGGCCCATGTACCCGTGGAGGGCCAGTGATGTCCAAACAGAATGATAAAGGGGGAGGGGTGTCTGTGTTTGTTAGTGACCTCCTATGGCTGTTAGAGCCCACACATCCACAGCACCAGGGTCAGACAGCCCAGGTGGGGAGCTGCAGACTGCTTAGGCAAGAAACTTGGCTGTTTAGACATAACTTTGCTTATATTGTTCCTGTTTTGTTGCAAATGGAAAAACACAGCTTGGCCTTTTGATACATTCTGAGTTGAAGGGTTTTTGAAGGTTATCCAAAAGAAGTTAGATTAAGTTGCTTGACTTCTGGACTTTCACAGGGAGAATTTTAGTTAATGGTATTTTTGATTTTCCACGCTCTAGATGGATACCGTTGAGGTCACTGTTTATACCGCTATTTTAGACTTTGTTTCACATCCAAACCAAACAAATGTGGAAGAAATGTAGAATGGTGGAATTTGCTGCTGTGCCCACACCATGCTAAAATGAATGATTCATTGACACATTTGAGGATGTCCTAAATTAAACTAATTTTGCATTATGCAGATGGTAAACAACCACTTAAAATGTTTTCTTTTCAAATGTTTTGTGACCATTTTTTTGTGGAGACAGCCTATGTATCTGTAATTTCCCTGATGCTAAGAACCAGGGAAATGTTAAGATGTGAAAGGAAGAAAAGGAAGTGATCCTTTAGCTCCCTTATAACTGAGAGTTATATCAGATATTTTCTGGCATTAATTTTCACATGACTATTTATATAGCCATAGCAATGTTTCAGTAGTCTATATTCTTTAAAGGGGATGTGATCTCTGTGCTTCTTTTTCCCTCTTCACACTGTCTTGCTATTATATATCTGGGTACATGAAAATCAAAGTGAGAGTTGACTGAGTCTACAATTCTGAATGGAAGGATGATTTAGAATATGTTACGACCTTCTATGTCCACTTCACATTTAAGCTAACTGACCTGTGGCCATCTCCACTCCTTTTGTGAAACCCTCTTGGGAGGTTCTATGACTTTGAGAAGAATAATTTTCTTTTAACCCTTGTCCTCATGTACTTTGAAGGCCTCCAGTGGTAGGTCTTGCAGTTTCTGTTTGTAACTACTCACGGTCTGCTTTCTGGAAGTTTCTTGGTCTAGCCTGAGAAGGGTGTGAATCTTCCCTGCTGCAAACAATTTGTGAGCATTGCTGAGAGGAAAATTAACCCCTCTGAGCAAGGGTAGTGGTGGCCTGAGGTGTGTGATAGACAAAGTTAATTAAAATGCTAAATGGAGGACTTCAGTGGAGCAAACCTATTATTTTGGGGAGGGGGGATATCTTTAGATGTTGGGCAAAATGTCTAGTCTTCCCCTTACATTGGTCATGTTTTTGAGACCAAGACTCACAGATAAATAATGTTACCTTCCAACTTTATTCCTTTCTTGTTTTTTTCTAAAAATATTTTTCTTTTTTCTTCATGTCCAAAATAAGTTCTCTCCCATATGAATGAGTTGTTTCATAGGGGATTGTGTAGAGAACATGGTCTGAGTTATCACGTGTGGATTGCCAGGCGGGGCTTTTCTACTTTCCCAGTAGAGGTGAAATAGAATAATGGTGTTTCCATATTTGGTATCACTGATGTTTAATGCCCTTCTTTTTTAAGCTATGCTATTTGATCATCTGAAAGAATCCAAGAAAATTCTTTCTAGAAACTTAGAGGAAGAAAGATGCTATCTTTAACTTTAGGACAGAAAGGAAATATAGAATGGAATTGGTTGTGATTATCCAGAAATGTCCAGACATTTTCAGATTCTTGCTTTGTTTCTGCTCTATTTTAATTTCTCGCTACGTCCTCTTATCATTTCCTTTCCCAAAGAATTTGTAGAACTTTTAGATAAACTTCTTTGTGTCAAGTTTCACCCCCAGCCTCCTTTCAGTTCTTTTATTCTGGTTACACATCTCTTCCTTCTGACACATAATACAGACTATTTTGGGCAGCATCTCTTAAGTGGTAGGTATTTAAAGGAAGAAACATAAACCTTTACTCTTACTGAATAAAGCACAATTTCATTATTTTGTTCCTTAAATGAGAGGAATCTTGATCTGTTTAGTCACACTTGGGTGAGACATTTCCTGAACCTTTTGGATCTTAACACTTCATTTTTCTCCTTCCAAATTCCTTATTTCAGTTAGAAAAGAAAGACATTTGAAAGGTGAACTCACACATGTGATGAGACCCATCTGAGACAGGCTTATTCAGAGGAAACAGGCAGAAACAGACTTTTTTCTCTTGCTGTTTTGTGGTGGGTTAGGATTTTGATGCAAATGATTTTCCCAAACCAAAATGGCTTGGGATATTGCCCATAAATGTTGCATTTTGTCTTATTAAATGACAATTCCAGTGTATTTGGTTGTATGTTTCTTTCCCTCTGGAAAATTTGATAGCAGTACAAATTGGGGGTTATTGGTAGTCAGAAGTGCTTCTTTAGTCATATTGATTTATTTTTCCATGCATAGTTAATACAACATTTAATGATAAAACAGATTTATCAAGAATCAGGAACTTACTAGCATTTTCTAATCTACATGAAATTCTTTGCGTCAGTTTTGAGAGTGAGGATTAAAGAAGTCCTGTTATACTCTTATACATTTCAATGAAGTCCTGTGTTTGTATAATATAATACAGTTTAAAGCAAATAGATATGTTGGGGAAATGTCCCTTTCTAAAATACTTATGAGGCCTGCTTGCTTTAGAAAACAGATTAAAGTTTTCATTCTTGCTTGATCACTGGAACGTGACACAGATTCATTTGAATGATTATAAATGCAAGTTCATCCTGGATTATCTGCAGATGTATTTATGACCAATTATTTTTTTTACTTTTAGTTCTGTCTCTTCACCAAACAACTGTGAATTTAGTGGAACAACTCAGTCTGATTGTTTTGATTTAAGCAACAAAATGATTCAATACAAATGTTCCACCTGCTCCACTCCATGTAGACAGAGCCTCTTCTGTATAATTCTGAATGAATAGCTAACAGTGGTTAGTTCATCATACTTATCGCTGCTAATCTTCTTAGCTTCCTTGTCTTGAATAGGGGAGTGGGCCAGATAACTAATAATGGTTCCTTCAATGTTAAAGTGTTGTAGTCTTACACAAGAAACCCTCACAAAAGAAAGACTGCCAGATTTAAGAATTGTTTTCCTCTATCATATGAATTTCTCCTAAAACTAAGGCACTGGGATGGTGAAAATGTAATCAAACTGGTGACAGATTTCTTTACCCATCTCTTTTGGCAGCTAGTGTTTGAAAGCGTCAAAGATCACTAATATTTTTTTTCCTGTGCAGATCTGAAAACCATGAGTGAACGCCTCAAGAATAGGTACTACGTGTCTAAGAAATTATTCATGGCAGACTTACAACGAGTCTTTACCAATTGCAAAGAGTACAATCCCCCTGAGAGTGAATACTACAAATGTGCCAATATCCTGGAGAAATTCTTCTTCAGTAAAATTAAGGAAGCTGGATTAATTGACAAGTGATTCTTTTTCCTGTGCTTCTTAGAAACTCTTCAAGCAGTGTGCCTAAAGCCACGTGGTTTAGTTTTACAAAGAATTGGACATAATGTATTGAAGATACTTGTAAATGTAATAATTAGCACTTTTGAAAAACAAACAAAAAAACCTCCTCTTAGTTTTTCAGATATGTATTTAAATTGAAGTCTAGAACATTTTTATTTTATGGAATAGATTTTAATCTATTTACCACTATTAATGTAAATTTTCTATGGCATGTTTTCTATGGCATGTCCATTAGCTGAATACTCAATAATAGGTGATCAGGGGTTTCCTCAAAATCTGTGTATGAGGAGATCACACATAGTACCAAGATTTGGGGGAATCCAGAAAAATTTCAGACCGTGAATGTTTCCATTTTTTTCTAATGGAATGTGAGAGTTTATTTTTATTTTATTCTGAAGACTTTAAGGAAGGGATACATGCTAAAAAGCTCATAAAAGGTGAAATATGTGATGCTTGAAGTCTCATTGAGACTTTATATATATATATTTTTAAAAACACTCATCTAGATGAGGTGCTTTGAGCAGTTCTGAAAAATGCAGTTCTAGTAACTGCTTTGATTCCTAAGGAAGAAATTCTAAATAATGCAAACTTTTATAATAAGCATCTGGGTTTTTGATAATTCTATCTACCTACAACAAACTTGTGAGTGTATAACCACTATTTTAGTAATGATTTTCTTTACACCAATGTGTCATATTATATTTGACCTTGCTTATGCAGGCCATAAGTTCCAAAGGGTAATTCCCCAGGACCACAGTCGTGAATTTGAAAACACCTGAGATTTAATGCTTTAAGAGGAAAAAGCTGTATGATCTGTTTATGTACCAAATTTTGTGAGCCCTTATTCCAATAAAGATACCTTTTTCCTTTTCCATGATACATCCAACCCCATTGCTGACACGTTTATGAACATGTTTCTCTCTGCAGCCCCAGGTTTTAGTCATTATCTGAGAGCAATAAAATCACCACCCTGGCCCCTCCCCCCCTCAGTATTTTAACCCCTACATTGTTATATAGGGCCAGGTTGTTACCCCACTAAAATCCATCATGCAACTTTACTAACCAATTAACACTACATAAAAAGGTGGGATATTTTCCATCCCAACTCTGGGAGAACCAAGTAGTAGGAAACAAATGAAGCCCATTGTGATGGTCTCCACACTAATTTTTATTATATAAATTTATAAACTGATTTTTGTAAAGGACTAGGTTTTGAAAATGTATTTCATTTGATGTTTTCTACCTGCATAAATGAATTAAAATGACCATTTAATAGTTGTTCAGAACAGTTGCCAGAGATAATCTGCATGAAGAACCGAAAAAAAACAAAACCCTGCAAATGGCTATTGAGTTGAAGTATTGTTTTGATATGTAAGAGATATTCAGAATGCTCACACTGAAAAATGCCTCAGCTTTTTAAAGAAACTACCTTGAGTGGCATCTAGATTTCTAATGAAGAATAATGAGAAAGTTTGGATTAAGTATCTTGGACTGATTTCAAACAGTGCTTTGTGCTGAATCTGCCGGAGCATCTGTCCAGCTTGGTATCCTGTGAAAGTTTGTTATTTTCTGGGTAGACGTTCTTATAGAGTTTTGTCTTTAAAATCAGATTGTCTCTTCTATATTGAAAGCATTTTTATGTTTTCTAATTTAAAAATTAATATTTTCTTATAGATATTGTGCAATAAAGCTAAAGTAGGATGTGTGGTTTTTGCAAATGCTTTAACGACTGATAAAATTTTACATTTGTAAAATTAATATATTGTACTGGTACAAAATAGTTTTAAATTATATTTTAAAAAGCTCTCACTGTGGTGGCGTGTTTTCTTTTAATAGAGCAAATGCAGTATCTGCTTGAGGATCATTGACTATATCCTTAGTCTCTTAGCTCTTAAGTATTTTGTTGAAGATGATTGAAATTGCTGCATATGTGAGACGTTTCACTTACTGCATTTCTTAATTTGTCCAGTGTGTCTTACCCACTGTCACTTAAAACACAAAGAAAAAAAATCCATCTAAAGAAGATTGTTACCCGTTTACAAAGTCAGAGATTCCCACCCCACCCCATCCCAGTTTTCCTATTTCACATCGGTGACGTCAGTGGATGTTGAGACAGATTAAAAACACAGTTGATTTTGACAGTCCCCTATGAACTTTTAGCAGTACTGCAAATGTTACCTGTAAGGAAAAAATACTCCATCCAGTTGAGGTAGAGAGTAGCCTTCTTCCCCTCTGAATTCTGAACTGAGAAGTCAAAAGAATAGGGCATACCATGACCCAAACGTCACCTTTATTACTAATGAAAAGGGTATTGGGTATTCTGAACCGCAGAATGTGATCGACAAGCCAGCTGCCATCAGCTCTGCACACTGGGGCAGGGCCTCTGTCATCAAGCTTAGTGCTCGTTCAACAGCTACAGTGCTCCCTGGAGGAGGCCTCGCCAAGGAGACACAGCCTACTCAGGGGCAGCAGAACACAGGGAGGAGCAGAACAACCTCTTGCAGTTCCTTTCTGGAACTTCCCACTAGGTAAGTCATTGTCAGGGGAGGGATGCCTGAGGGGCAGAGGGAAGCCAGGAGGTGCTGATGACCTCCTAATGGCAAGTAAACATCTGGAATGGATAATAAGTCTCCTCACAACACCCCAAATAAAAAATTTCTATATATTTTTTAATCAACACTTATTTAAAAATGATTAATACCATTATTAGAAGAAAATAGTGAAAAGGAGACTGAAGTTTTCATGCTACCTGGAAGTAAAATTTATAATTATGGAGCCTAAAAAGTAGAAAGAAGACCAGAGTGAGGTACTATGAATTGATTAATAATTTGTCACCCCTTTAAGCCGATGTTCTGCAGACCAACCCTGAGTGTTTATATATGTTCTAAGAGGCACACAGGGAAGGGGACTGGTGATAGCCCTTGGCCTTTTCCATTTTGTTCTGTTCCAGCTTTTAACTAGCATTCTCCTTTTAGAAAAGTGAAAACCCCCAAGGAAAAAGGGCAACTACTATGTAAGGTCATGATGGTTACACATTCTTATTTAAGAAGTAGTAATTAAGTTGACTTTAAAAAAATAATCACTTTGAAACATATGTTTGCATTTCTTGACTTAAACACTTCTTCCTGGCAGAAAAGAATATGGGTGTGTTTAGGGGGTGGTGTGGAAACAGGGAAGGTGGTAGCAGGGACTGAAACCAATGCCTCTAGTGAGTCTTAAGGCTCTTGGCGGTTGTAGTCACCTTCTCCTTTGGGTGCATCAGTGTTAGTATATTATGGTGGAGATTGGCAGGGCGAAAATAGTGTGAATAATGTCCCACGTAGGTGAAGAGAAGAACATTAAAGAGGTAAAAAAGAGCAAAGGGAGGAAGGTTTCCAGGGATACTTTGGCGGAAGAGAGATTGTTTCATAAGAGGAAACAGATGGGCCTCAGAGATGAGGGAACACAATTGAACATCATGAAAAATCCTCTGATTGTTTTTATGTGTATTTACGTCTTCTTGGTGTCTTTATGGTGGCTTTTTTTTTTTTTTTTTTGGTGGTAAAGGGAAGCTGATAATGACAATGCTGGAGATTTCTTTGGGTTTATTTTAAAGCAGTGTCATTTCTACAAGCAAGGAGAACAAGTCAATCTCCAGCTACTCACTCTTGGGAAGTTCAAAACACCTTAGCAGAGTTAGGAGTTAAAAAACATGAGAAGCAACAAGTATAGTTTAAATGTGTCTATGTGTATGTGTTATTTGCTGAGTTGAACTGAAGGTTTTAGTTTATTTCAGCTTGAAGTTCTTTATTGCAGAACTTGAAAAGCTAAGGTCCTTCTCCAAATAATGTTGATGTCCACGTGTGTGCATTTAGAGCTTGCACGCTCACTTGGTTCTTGAGCCCTTCCTAGAATTCACTGGTCTCTGTTAACCTCCTGTTATCTACCTTAAAAGGTGGACATCTAGTCTGTGCTTAATAATATCAATCAAAAATATCAATCTTTCATTTTATGCTGTAGGTCTGTCCAACAACTAGACTAGAAAATGGGTTATAAGGTTTGGTTGATGTGGACATTTTATTTTCATTTATTTATTTTTAAGGATTTATTTATGCATACAAGAGCTGGGGTGCAGGCCAGAGATGTGGGGGAGGGAGGGTGAGAGGATTCACCAGAGACAGAGTGGGGAGCAGAACAGGCAGATTGACTGAAGTACACTGCTGAGGGGAGCGGTGGGCGAGGAAGGAGAGGTCTGCTGTACCATGATGGAAGCTCCCTGGTGGGTGATCGAACTTATGCTGCAGTGGCTGCAGATAGCTTCATAATGCTGAGACTTAACCCCTTGTGTCCCCAGGGAGGCCCTGATGTGGACTTTTTATTATTTAAAAAAATTTTTTTATAATATAGATTTTTATTGTTTATATCTTTTACATTTTGTATTTCCCTTGGGTAACACACCACCAATTCACCCATGATCCATCTCCGTGGTCCCTTGTGTTCTTTTCTGATGTGGGCTTTTTAAAAGAGTTGAATGGAACATACATTTGGTTCATACTATGTTCTAATTCAGATTTTTTTTTCTGGAGTCTTGGTAATTAAATGTGGCAACACTGTGCCTATACAACATAACTAAATGCATTGGTATAGTGGTAGCTTTGTGCATAACTTAATACAATAAAAGGCACAGTTTTTAGATGTTCAGTTTGATGACTTTTGACAGTTGTAAACAGAGGTATAATTATTACCCTTAAGAACACAGAATATCGCTTTGAGGGATGAGACTTTCAAGATTTTGCTGAGATGTATGTCATGTAGAGTTTTGCCTATATTTTCTTCTATACATTTTATGGTTTCAGGTCTTACATCCAGGTCCTTTATCCATTTTGAGTTGACTTTTGTGCAGGGTGTGAGGTCGTAGTCTAGTTTCATTTCTTTGCATGTGGCTGTCCAGTTTTCCCAGCACCATTTATTAAATAGACTGTCCTTGTTCCACTGCATTTTCTTTGCTCCTTTGTCAAAGATTAGCTGTTCATAGATATGTGGCTTTAATTCTGGGTATTCTAATCGGTTCCATTGGTCTTTCTGTCTGTTTTTGTTCCAGTACCATGCTGTCTTAATTATTATGGCTCTGTAGTATAATTTGAAATCAGGGAGTGAAATTCCTCCGTTTT
>PVIJ01013800.1:0-43583 GCA_004024925.1 Scalopus aquaticus
GCGGCGAGAGGGTTCACCAGAGACAGAGTGGGGAGCAGAACAGGCAGATCAGAAGTACACTGCTGAGGGGAGCAGCAGGCGAGGCAGGAGAGGTCTGCCGCACCATGTGGGATTCTCCCTGGCCGGGCGTCGAACTCGCGTCGCCGCTGCCGACAGCTCCACAGCGCAGCGCTTAACCGCTGCGCCACCGGGGAGGCCCCTACAACAAATACTTTTGATTACACATTTTATTAATAGATCTACTGGTTGGCTTTAAATATTATAGCTGATGAGGATGAGCATCAGGTGTTATTTACAACTTGAATGTAGGTACCCAAATAGACTTTTCACATCATCTTTTCAAATTTATTTTATTATTTTTTAAAGATTTATTTATTTATTTATGCATATAAGCTGGGGTACAGGCCAGAGATGTGGGGCAGTGAGAGGGTTTGCCCGAGACAGAGCAGGGAGCAGAATAGGCAGATGGACCGAAATACACTGCTGAGGGGAGCAGCGGGCAATGCAGGAGATGTCTGCCGAACCGTGTGCGAATCTCCCCAGCTGGGCGTCAAGCTCCAGTTGCTGCTGCTGACAGCTCCACAGTGCAGCGCTTAAGTGCTGTGCCACCAGGGATGCCCCTTATTTTATTTTATTAATACTTGTATTGAAGTGACAGTGTTTGTAACATTATATAAGTTTCATAAGTGCATCATTAAAAATCAATACCTATATTGTTACTTTTAGTACTAGGAAGTAATCTTACTATTTAAGGTCCATTTTTATCTTTCACCATAAAATGCAAGTAACAGTGGCTTGAGAAATTCTCTGGTCACAGACTTTCCAGATACTACTCACCTGTTTGTCCAAATCCCTAGAGAAATTTTATAAACTTTCATGGTGACAGAGTCTCAATTATTCATAAACCATCAATAATGGCAGGAAGGGTAACTTCTCTGGCAAAAGATCTTCTTCTTGAGGTATCACCCTAAAAAATTATGTCTTTTTAAAAATTATTTATTTATGCATACAAGCTGGGGTACAGGCCAGAGACGTGGGGCGGCGAGAGGTTTCACCAGAGAGACTGGGGAGCAGAACAGGCAGATTGTCGGAAATACACTGCTGAGGGGAGCAGTGGGCGAGGCAGGAGAGGTCTGGTATGCCATGTGGGAATCTCCCTGGCTGGGCGTCGAACTTGCATCACCGCTGCCAACAGCTCCACGGTGCAGCGCCCAACCACTGTGCCACCAGGGAGGCCCTATTTGTCTTCTTTGATGAACAAAATTAGTGTTTTCCATGACAGGTTTTTCTCTTTCCAATGTCCTTTAAAAAAATCTTCCTACAATTTACTGACTTGTTTAACTTATTACAATTATTTTATTTATTATTTCTATTAAAATATTTTATTTTAATGAAATTGTTCATGAAATACATGGGAACTTATGTGATGACAATCACATTATCTTTCATGTCTACACTTTCATAAACAATTAACACAGAGGGCCTCCCTGGTGGCACAACAGGTTAAGCACAGCACTATGAAGCTGTCTGGAGCCACTGCAGCACGAGTTCGAATGGCAGCACGAGTTTGATCCCTGGCCAGGGAGATTCCCACAGGGCACGACAGACCTCTCCTGCCTCACCCGATGCTCCCCTCAGCAGTGTACTTCAGTCGATCTCCCTGTTCTGCTCCGCACTCTATCTCTGGTGAATTCTCTCATCACTCCACACTTCTGACCTACGCCCTAGCTTGTATGTATAAATAAATAAATATTTTTAAAAATAGCAATTAACACAGAGCTTAATAAAGCTTTGAAATCAGTTACTTTCTTTTCTTCAAACCTTCCAATGAAACCATCAGTCTTCCCATCCTTTTTTTCGTATTTTACCTTGAACAAACTACATCATTGAAAGCTCTTATATCTGTACATCCCCTAAAGTAACTTGGCAGTGATGCAATTTTACCAGTATACATCTATATATTAATGTAAAAATTTACATTTCTATGTCTCTGAAATAGTCAAGAACATGTTACATTTACATTGAGTCTCTCCACTCTTAGGCAATATTATCATTAGCTTGGGGGAATGTTATTATTTTGTTATTGTCCTTGATTATAAAATCAAAATTAGAAAACCATCTAGTTAATGATATGGAATTTTATAATATTTCAAAATACCTAGAAAATGTAAAGAAAACAATAAAATTGGCATCTCGCTCATAATTTAAGGCCTGAACTAACAAAGATAAACTTGTTTGACTCTAATCAACCACGACTATTATAATAAATTATCCTTGGAATTAATAAAATATGAATACAATAATAATAAATAATTTTATTAATATGTCATTTTAGGTAAAACTTGCCCAGAAAATAAGACGATGCCCTTTCTGCAATTATTAATGACTCTGTGATTATGTGCACTAATCATAGTAACTTGTCCGATTTACTTTTTCCCATAGAATAGCAGAAAGATGCACCTTTACAAAACATATCTCAAGCAGAAAATATACCTTACTATCTACAGAGAAATTCATAAATTATCCAATGTAATCTAAGATTATCAGTAATGCCCTAGAGTGTGAAGTTTTAAAGTTTTCACATAACCACAGCTTAATAAAATGATCTTTTTGCTTGGATTCTTATAAATTCCTATCTTTATAACTCTCTTAAGTATATTTTTTAATTTATTTATTTATGTATACAATCTGGGGTGTAGGCCAGAGGTGTGGGGTGGTGAGAGGATTCACCAGAGACAGAGAGGGGAGCAGAACAGGCAGATTGACTGAAATACAATGCTGAGGGGAGCAGTGGGCGAGGCGGGAGAGGTCTGCAGTGCCATGTGGGAATATCCTTAGCCGGGTATCGAACTCGTGCTGCAGTGGCTCTGGATTTCTTCACAGTGCTGTGCTTAACCGATTGCGCCACCAGGGAGGCCCTAATTCTCTTAAATATTATGTAATAATGAGTAGTACTGAATTATAACAGCATTTAGATAATAGCTGTAACCACTTTGAATGGTCAAAGGTGAAAAGGGATCATGTATGTCCAAAGAAACTACAATGAACTATAGTATGCAAGCACACAGGTTTAAATTAGTAACTACATTTTTTGGCCAGTTCAGTAGATTCTCTACTTGAGAAAATGTACTGTATATGTTAATGGCAAGTAAAATGAGATAAGTTTGTCATTTAATTTTTGTGTAACCTTGAAAACAGGGATGCCATGTGTAGATTCTTTTTTTAAACGTTTATTTTATTTATGCATACAAGAACTAGGATCTAGGCCAGAGTTGCAGGGGATGAGAGGATTCACCAGAGACAGAGTGGGGAGCAGAGAAGGCTTATTGAGTGAAATATACTGCTGAAGGGAGTAGAGGGTAAGACAGGAGAGGTCTGTTGTGCCATGTGTGGGTTAGCTCCCTGGCGGGGGATCAATCTCATGCCACAGTGGCTGCGGAGTGCTTGCTAGTGCTGGGATTTAACCCTGTGCCACCAGGGAGGCCCAAAATATGTAGATTCTTATATTAGGAAATCAGGTACCAGACTGATTTTTGGATCATGGAGACATGGAGAAAAAACAGCTGGGAACAAATCAGATTGGAAGAATGGACGTGAAAGATGCACAACAGCCTTGGGGAGCAAAAAAATGACCTGAGATATATTTTGGAACATAATGAACATAATGTTATTTTTTTGGATAAAGTTAGAGGTCCCCCTGAGATTTCGATGAAATACACGTTAATTTTCATTCTATCAGAACTTCGTCAAATATCTGAAGACTAAAATTCCAGATGAATAAAGAGAAGGGTACAGGAGATATTGGTACAAAAATTTACCAAAATTGGCTGAAGGAAGGCAATATTCAAAGATTATTTTAAATTTGGACCTAAATGAGTTAAATAACGTTAGTACCATAATCGAGTGGTAAGACCCAGAGGAGTTATTATTTTAGATTTGACCATATGCTCAATTTCACATATGTAGTAATTGTTACAGTAGGGGGTATGTAATGTTATAGAATCAATTACAGTAGAGAATAATAATGGTCAGTACTAATTGTTTATATGTCAGGCATTGTTTTAAAGTCTCTATTTTCTTAGCTCATTTAATCTCATCATTAGCCCTAAGAGACACAGAATGCTGCTATCCTTATTAATAGATGAAGAGCTAAAGCACTTAAGAGTTAAAATAATCTCCCAACATGACATAACTTGCTAGTGGCAAATTTGTATTAAAACCCAGAAAAAGTCATAATTATGAATTTTCTCATTTTATCACTTAACTACAGATACAGGACTAAGATTTTAACAGGGCAATAAATCTAGGGAGAGATTAAGGGTCAGAGATTTTATGAAGCAGGTGAGGTGCCTCTGACCCAAATTTAAGGAGGCATTTGAATGATCTCAGGGCAAAGTTCTCCTTAAACTTTAATCCTTAAGGACTTAGTCACATCCATTTGCCACAAATGGCAAGGATTTTTCTTGAAAGGCTTATGCTAAGTGAAATAAGTCAGAAGGAGGAAGATGAAAAATAATGGTGTCACCAATATGCGGAACATGAAATAACTAAACTAACAGACAAAGACAAGTTGAAAAACTAACCCTTGACAGTGGGCTGAAGGACTGGAGCACCAAGGAGGAGTGAGGGGATGGAGGAGGGGAAAATACAAAGAGGCAAAGAAGCACAAAGCATGATTGATGGTCTATGGTGGTGGAATATGGGTGAGTTGGTGGTGGATGCACTGTGGTGGTAACCCCGATGGTGGCACCCCAATATTACCTCAGTTGAAAATAAATACATAAATAAATAAATACCTTGTTCCCAAGGATTTGTGGCCTTGAGATGGCCTTGAGGCTTAAAGACTTTGGCTGGATTTATTCTCTACAAGATGTACAGTGTAAGGCTGAGGGGAAAGATGTAGGGAGAAAATCTTGGGATCAATACAAGGCAGGAAAAAAGTCAGAACAAAAGAAAACTGCAATTCTGGCAGGATTAGGGTGAAAGTCTAGAGCATTGAAGTGTTTCAGCACTCAAATAGGAGACAATTTCCAGGAGGAATGGTCAGTAAGGAGTATGTTCCACTTACCAGCTCTGAGTAACAAATCACTTCAAAACCTGTTGACATGGCCATTTATTAAGTGGATAGAATTCATGGGTCAGGAGTTAAGATGGGGCACAGTGGTGTAGATTGTCTCTGTTCCATATGTTCGGGACTCTGCTATGAAGGAACAAAGCCTGGAGGAATTCAGCAACTAAAAGCTAGAGTCAACTCTACACTATTCACTCCTGTCTGGAAGCTGAATCTGGCTGTCAAGTGCGTTCTTAGGTGGGTTTGTAGGAGAAAATGCCACACACAGTCTTTCTGGCTGGGATCAAAAGTAACGGTAACCAAAGAGCCCAGAAGAAGATATATACTCTCTATGAACTCCCTATGATTTCCATCATATTTTAGAAGTCAGAATAGCCATAGGTTTATCCAGTGTGAGGGAAATTGACTATGTCCTGAGGGGGAGGATGTGACCTGACTCTCAAGAGAACAGAGAACTAGAAACATCCCTGAGGCTATTGGTGAAAATTTGAAAAATTTTCTGCCAGAGAGCATGACTAGGGTAGGAGATATGACATAGGCTTTTGATTGATTTATTTTAGGATTATGGTGGGTAGAGGGCTCATGTTTAAAGAAATCCATTTAAAAAACAGTACACATTGATCACTTGTTTGAGACTTCTGAAAATTAAAGAGGGAGAAAGGAACAAGATAGCAGTTGGAAAGGAACAAGTGCAAGTGAGTCATTTCTCAAACGGCAGGAATCTCTCAAATACTATTTGACAATAGAGTACACTGAGGAAGAGGTAACAAAGTGTTTGTTTGTTTTTTAAGAAGAAGGCAATGATTTGGGGACATCCGTAATACAGCCTTTATACATTTTACATATTATAGTTTAAAACTTCCAATAGGGTAGATACATAATTTAAGCCCATTTTATTTCTAGAAAATGGAAAACAACCAGGTCTGATTACTTCACTAATTTACAAATGAAATTATGAGTAGGGTGGAGGTGGACATTGCTCAGAAGCTTGCTTATTTCTAACACTTTTAGGCATAGTGCCTAAAGGTAACCAAATCTAAGCATGTTGTATCACTGTAGTAATTGCTGTCTAAGAATTAGTTTGCAAAAAGTTTTACAGTCCAGTGAGTGTCTGTAAAAACACTAGATTATGTCTTCTTTCCTTTTCCTGCTTGAATTAGAGGAAAAAAAAAATGAAAGCGAGTAGAAGAAAGGTCAACTTTTTTCATAAATATTTAGAATTGAGTGAGAGGAGGAAAGAAGGATATGAGTGACACATATGCTTAGGGATAAGTAATGTCCCTCCAGGCTTTGAGTCCGGGGAATAGTACCACATGGTGCTCTTGGGCTTTCTTTGGACTTCTGGGATGTGAAGTTTGAGCAGGTGTGGTATCTTGTCCAAAGTCATTCATCTAGGTGAAGCTGAGCCACGATTCAACTCAGAATTTTCAAATTCCAAAGCTCTTTTCATGCTGCCTTCATTGAAAAATATAATGGTGATTTTTCATTGTGGCAACTGCTAAATATCAAAAACTAATAATAATAATAATAAATTTATATTATATTTGGTATGGATGCTCTATCTTTAAGTACAGAAATCAGCTCTTGGATTTGGGGAGATAGTAGTCCATGATTATTTCACATCCCTGTACCTCTTTCAAGGCAATAGCTTTTCCATTTGAATTTATAAGAATGTTTTACAGGGCCTCCCTGGTAGCGCAGCAGTTAAGCGCTGCACATTAGAGCTGTCGGCAGCAGCGATTCTAGTTGGACGCCCGGCCAGGGAGATGCCCATGTGGCGCGGCAGACCTCTCCTGCTTCCCTGGCCGCTCCCCTCAGAAGTGTATTTCCATTGATCTGCCTGTTCTGCCCTACACTCTCTTTGGTGAACCCTCTTGCCTCCCCATGCCTCTGGCCTGTACCCCAGCTTGTATGCATAAATAAATAAATCCTTAAAAAAAAAAGAATGATTTACATAGTGAACAGCCTAGGGATGTAGGGATAGTTCTCCCTTCAGAGCAGAGCACAGATTTATTAATTATCCAGTGAAATAAAGTCCATGTATTTCTCTATGGTTAATGCTGGACAGGCTTACTTACAGCACATTGCAAAAGATTTGAAGTTCTTGAACTCATTGTCTTCAGCTGTGATACAATGTTCCTTCATCAACAGCATCCATTGAGGACTCTCCAGTTGCCCTTGTGAAATTTGGGGGTGGGGGAAATCAACTAAGAAAACTAATAGGGACCTGAAGTTCATGCTGTCTCCTTTCCATGAGTAAATGTCCTGTTTCTGACCCTGGACACTTGTATTTCCTTGCGGATACTGAATCTGCGGCAAGCAAACTTGTTAGCTAGCAAGCAGAGCAAATATCTGAACCTTTAGAGTTAGTACAAAATTGACAATGAATGTTTTTCACTTGTAAAGAAATATCTCACTGTTTTTCTTCTACTTTTTTTTGATAAGCATCTAATTATCTTAAGAGAAACTTAGATATAATTTAAGCAAGAAAATTTCCCAAGTTCGAATAGAAATGGCTCCAGGAGATAAGAAAGAATAAACATGAGGTAAGAAAAAATAAAAGTCACAAATGAGTCTCATAAATTATATCATAACCAAATCAAATTATGTATCCATTATTATTGTAAGTTGTATGCTAAGTTTGTATCAGATAATGAAAGGCACAGATTGATCCAATAGACAACAATAAAATCTTTCTCAGACATTCTTCGTCTTTTGTTCTCTTGTTTAGAAAATGAATATGCAATAAATCTTTAGCCTAAAGCCAATGATCAAATTTCAAGGCACACACGTGTAACTGGAGAGAGATGGAAACTAAGAAAACCCCTCTTGCTGACAAGGATTGTCAAATCAGTTTGGACAGGAGAGGAAACAGGAGCTTCATTACTTCTGTGTTTAAACATAGGTTGCAAGGATCATATTTACCAACTACAAACTCACCAGGTTGAAGTAAGAGCACATCGAGATAAAAACACATTGCCATTTTGTTATCTGTTTTAATATTTCTATTATAGAAACTCAGCTTGAAATATAACTTCATAAAAGAGGTATTTAAATGTAGATGCATGTCCATAGGGCATTTCCTTGATTCACAGAAAGAAAATACCCAGAGGACATGTTTGTCTTGTGGAATTGGGGTGGAGGCAACAGAGAAAACCAATAGGAACTTGAAGGTCATGCTGTCTCCTTTCCATGAGCAAATGTCCTTTGTTCCTGTGTGAGCATTTTAAAGTGGTTATAGCAGATAATAACTGCACAACAAGATGTGTGGTGCACATAGAGAATCTGACTGATCAGGAGAGCATCCAGTTAAGACACTACATAAATACAAGAGTGACAGTGATAGGGGCCTCCCGGTAACACAAGGGAGTCAGTCTCAGACTATGAAGCTATCCGCCACTGTAGCACGAGTTCAATTCTCAGCTAGGGGGATTCCCGCATAGTGCAGCAGACCTCTCCTGGCTTGCCCGCTGCTCCCCTCAGCAGTGTATTTCAGTCTATCTGCCTGTTCTGCTCCCCACTCTGTCTCTGGTGAATCCTCTCACCACCCCACACCTCTGGTCTACACCCCAGTTCTTGTATGCATAAATAAATAAATCTTTAAAAAAAAAGAGTAACAGCGATAGTCTATAGTCACCTCATCAGGATCAGAAAAAATGATCTGATCCTTGCTGTTCAAAGTGCTGAGCATGGACCTACAGCCTCTTATCCTCAGACTACTACACATGTTGCAAATACAGAAACTCAGCCTCCATCCTGATTCACAGGATCAAAACCTGAGTGTTAACAAGATCCTCAGGTGATTCATACACACAATAAAGTTTGGGAGACGCTAGGATAAACAGAATGACTTGATTCTTTCTCCTTCCTCCTGTCATAGTCCACTGTAAGTGCAGGCCTTTCAAAACTGCAGATCTTATATATAATTTTTTTAAGATTTGTTTATGCATACAAGCTGGGGTGCAGGCCAGAGGTGTGCGTCAGTGTGAGGCAGAGAGAGACAGAGCGGGGAGCAGAACAGGAAGATCAACGGAAACACACTGCTGAGGGGAACAGCTGGTGAGGCAGGAGAGGTCTGCTGTGCCATGTGGGAATCTTCCCGGCAGGCATCGAACTTGGGCCGCAGCTGCAGACAGCTCCACAGCGCTGCACTTAACTCGGAGAGCCACCAGGGAGGCCCTCATACATCTTCTAAATGATACCACATAATCATATAAGCTCAGAGTCTGTGCCATTCCATATTTCATCAGCAAAAAACTTTACTCCTCTCTCTCTACCCTTTTCCCTCTCAACTGATTAAATTCTCCCAAGACATGCTACCATTTCCTCAGCATCCTAAGTGCAGGTGTCTGCATGCACACTGTAGGGTAAAGGAGAGAGTCATCAGGTTTCTCCGCCCTCCCCTTCTTTTAATAGAAATATTAAAACCTCCAGGCCTACACACATGCCTGATGGCGGGCACCTGAAGAAGGGTGAGGGTGTGTGTGAGTGTGTGCACCTGAGCCAAGACTGAGCCTATAAAGCAGCAGCAGCAGAGAACAGAGTGTGGAGCAGTAGGGCGGAGTGCAACTAAGAGTGGTAGACTCCAGCGGAGTACAGTGAAATACAGTGAAGAACATCATGAAAACACTAATAAAACAACAATCCTGCTAGAACTGATGATGAATCTGCTCGATTTAGGATGGTTGCAGAACACACACACATCCTTGTTCCATAGTTCCAACAAGCCCAATTACTTATAGTATCATAACCTTGACTTTTCATGTCTGCCCCATCTTCCTCACCTGCTGTCTAGAATGATCTATCCTGTTTTGTCTTTCTATTGCACCACAGCTCAACTCTGAAAATTTATTACTTCTACCTCTCTTGCTCTTAGAAAACACCCCAACCCTCTCAAATGATTGACTCTTCCTACATTTCCTCCCAGTCTCTCCCAGCCAGCCTTCCCTACACAGGCCAGTCCATTGATCTAATTTAACCCCATTCTGTCTTCCAATTATTTCTTATACCAATCTTCTCTCACTTTCTCCTACTACAGCCTCCCACAAACCAAGATCAGCAATTCTTCCGGAGGGAGCTGATTAGTTTTTACCTCCTTAGCATTCCACTGCCACTGTGCCTTATTTTTAGCGTATTTTGTTGGTATCATTTTCTTACTATCTCTAGCCACAATCAGATTCACTCTACCCTCATTACACTGATCAATTTGTTCCACAAAATTGTGAATATTTGTGAAAGTTCACCTAATTCCTTGCTGGGAAGTTAAGTATCACTTAGTTTTAAAGATCCAATAAAATATCACCTTTTTGACAACACAAGTATTCCCTGAATATATTAGCCTTGTGAAAAATGTTGTTATTTAGGAAACACAGCACTCAGGATATTGGTCACAAACAATTCTGCTGGGATATTACACTCTATTAGATCTTTCCATACCTTTGTGTGTGTATCTGCACACACAAACACACACACACACACACACACACACACACACACACTTTCTTTTATTTTTAAATTATAAGTAGTTTGATATTGGGTTTTAAGGAAATAATATTCAGGATTACACATCCCTGCATCCTAGTAGCTGATCTACTGTATTTCCTCTTGAATTGATTATGTCATTTTTTTATCCCTTTGCCTTAGCTCTATCATTCCTTCTTTCCTGTAATATTAAACTTATAGGAGGAATGTAAGGGAACAAAATAAGGGATCAGGGGAAAAATAATTGCAATGAATTAAAAAACAAAATTAACAAGCAGCTATTAACCAGAGGTACTCTGCAGGGGAGGGGGAGGGAGAAGAAGCAAAACAGGGGAGGGAAGAACACAAGGGACTACGGTGATGCTGCACAGGTGAATTGGTGGTGGGAATTATACAAGGTCTTCACCTGAAAGGAGAAAGCATGCACTGTACAAAAAGGAAGAATATATATATACACATACATATATATGCATATATATATATACATATATATATAATCTTAAAAAATAAAATTTCTAATTTGTCTTGTTGCTTCCAACTCCCAAATCCTCCTTAATTCCAACCAGTTATTTCCTCACCAAAATGACCCCCCCCACCCAACAACTTTGTTTTCAGAATTTAGTTCCAATGACTTAGTGAGAAACAACAGCCCAGTGTGGGATGGCTCAAGTTCAAGGTCTCCAGGCCCTGATGTATTTGTATGTAGTGCCCATTTCTATCTTTTGTTACCATTTTTTTAACTGGAAATTTATCTTTGTCTGAATTAAGTTTAGTTTTCCTTGCCTTCCTTCGTGTCCTATTTATTTGTAGATTTTTTTTTCTATTCATTTACCTTGAGTAAATGTTTTTCTTTGGAGTTCAGGTGTGTCTCCTAGAGACGACAGAAGGTTAGATCGTGTTTCCTAATCTAATCAAATTTTGTGTCATTTAAAAGGTGAGTTAAACTCCTTTAAGATTTAGAGTGATTATTGACACATGAAAGTCTGTTTTTGACATTTTGTTTTTAGTTTTGCTGTTGTATCGCTTTCTCTCTCTTTTTAGTTTTTTTTCTGTGTGTTTCTTTATTTGGCTTATGTATTAGAGATCCTTTCAACATTTTCTGGAGAGGAGTCTGGTTTTTACAAACTCCAGTTTTGTTTGTCTGAGAAGGTCTTTTTTCCTCCCTCATATCTGAAGGAGAACCTTACAGGATATATTATTCTTGGTTGGCAGTTTTTAATCTTTAAATGTTTTGATCAAGGCATTCCATTCTCTCCTTGTCTGCAGTATTTTTTCTGAGAAATCTGATGTTAAGCCTGACTTAGATTTTGTTGCTTCCAAAACTTTGGTTCCTTTATTTGCTTAAGTATCTTTTTAATGACTTCACGCTTACTTTAAAGTAATTTTACATGCTAACTTAGTTGGTGTCCACAGTCCCTCAAAATGTAAACTTCATGAGGAATGAGACAGTATCGAGATTGCTTACCTTAATATTTTCTCTCTGTTACAATACTGTTTGGCTTAGAGCAAGTATCTGGCTATTTGTTTTATTTTTAAAAATTACTTAATATAACTTCTTTTGTCTATTATGTAGGTAATTTTTTCTTCAGTTCTTTACTTTCCCTCAGATTTTTTTTTTCCTTTGAGAAGATGAATTTTTCTTTTTTCAATTATTTTTGGTTTTGCAATAACATTTCATTTTAAGTTTAAAGGTTTCATATATTCATCAGTGATTCCTTTCCTTCTGCCAATATGTCTGGTAGTCCAAAAGTTTATTTTTGTTTTATTTAATTCTTTCATTTGTTTGTATTTTCATATGCCACAAGAGTGAAATCATAATGTTTTTCTTTTCCTGCCTTACTAATTTTACTAAAAATAATTCCCTCTAGGTCCATCCATGTTGTTGCAAACATGGGAATTCATTTTTTTTGAAAGGTCAATAGTATTAAATTGTGTATATAAATCACATTCTCTTTATAAATTTGTCAGTTAATGGGCACTTAGATTGCTTCTTGTTCTTGGCTATTGTAAATAGTATTGTAATAAACATAAGAATATTATACATATATGGATGTGGATATATATATATATATTTATATCATTATCTCCATGTAAACACACACACACACATATATATATATTCAAATAATTCAAATATATATATTTAATATTTCATATTATATAAATATTATATAAATATTATATGTAAATTATATATAAATTTATATATTATATTAATTTATATATTATATATAAATTATATTATATAATATATAATATATAAATTATATGAATTATATATTTATATTATATAAATATTATATAAATATTTATATATATTTATATATATTTATATAATTCAAATATATATATTCAAATAATTGGGTTTTTTTGGGGGGGTTACTACTTGGTAATGGGATTACTGGATCACGTGGAATGTCTAATTTTATTTTTAAAGAACCTTCCATATTGCTTTTCATAACATTGGTCTACAAATTTGTATAAAAGTCATGTTACTGAAATAAAATTAGTCATTTCCTATCAATTTGTATGTGCTCAACACGAATGTGACAGTCAAACTCTAATTTTGGCTCTAGGGTTTTTTTTTTGTAATCTGCAATAAATTGATCTTTACATCACAAAATGCATGCCAATAGTAATAGGCCTATGGTTGATATCTGTAAAAAAATCAAGTCATAGACTAGTTCTTAGATTTCTTCGCTTCTCTCTTGTACAGCTGTTCAGGAGCATCTCTGGGGAGTGTCCAGCAATAGTTAGCCAGCATTGTAGTGGACCATTTTCCCTGGTATCTTTGTTCCATTGATGCGATATCCTGATGAAAACATTCGCCATGTTCATCACTAGCCATACCACAGTTTTCAGGGAGAAATCTAGATGGGAATGAAGGAAGTGGATCTTCAGAGTCATTTTGCAGCCAAGTTTCTGATACTGAATCAGCATGTCTTCTACTAGTTCCTTACAATTTTCTGCCCTAATGTTACCAAGAAAGTTTGTAGACACTAGGCAAAAGCATTCCATGCTTGTTTCAAATCGCCCTGAAGATAGTTGTTGAACTGGTCATCTTTGAAGAGTTCTTGAATCTGAGGCCCGACAAAAACTCCCTCTTTAATCTTTGCTTCACTGAGTTGAGGAAATTTTTCATGCAGGTATCAGAAAGCTTGCAAGGTCCAATCCATGGCTTTCACGAAATTCTTTATCAAACCTAGTTTGATGTGAAAGGGTGTAGCAGGAGTTTATGAGCCTGGACCAGAGCTGGGTGCTGGATATTCTCTCCAACTGCTACATTTTGTCTGTGAGTCCATTCCTTCTGCAAGTAGTGCAATTCACTTGCTCGGCTATCCCACTCACATAAGAAATGGATGTATTTTATATATCCCTGCTGCAGTCCCATTAAAAGAGCAACTAGCTTCAAATCACCACAGACATGCCAGCTGTACTTGCTATACTCAATGGAATTCAGTAGCTGCTTTAAGTTATTGTATGTCTCTTTCATGTGGACAGGGCACAAAATGGAGTAAGAAAGAACACAAGGGGCCATGGAGATGGATCACGGGTGAATTGGTGGTAGGTTACCCAAGGGGAATACAAAATGTAAAAGATATAAATAAGAATAAAAATATATATTAAAAAAAATAAAACAAGAAAAAAAAACACTACTGCAATAGATGAAAGATGGTTTCCATTGTGCCAAAGCACAGCCTTAAGACTCAGTTTCGAAGAGTCTAGAAACAATCTACATTCTTGTGGGTCATAGGTGATTCCTAAGGCATTCATGAGGCCCTCAATATCTGAACAGGCTACCAGAGTACTTTCCTTTCTGAAGAAAGGCTCCAACTGCTGGTGGCACTTTTAATAGAAAGTAATTGTGACATCTTCTTCTAGAAGATTCCATTGTTGGAGTCTTGATCCTAGCAGTTCTGCCTTGTTCTTGGATAAATCCAAATCATGAACCAGATCATTTAATTCTTCCTGTGTTAGTCTGTGTGGGGTTGATGATGAACCACAGTGAAAATCTGGATCACTGCATGCTGATGGAACAAGAGAAGAACAGGTCGGCTCACCCTTGTCCTCATCAGATGAATCAAGAGAAGGTTCTGCTGAAGGTTATGGAATAGGAAGTCCCTCACCTTGTGGAACTGGTCTCAATGCAGATGGAATGTTTGGGTAGACTATTCTTGACTTCTTTTGCTTTGTTATTCCACTGGAAAGAGGAGGATCCAAACAGAAGTAACAATCTTTTATGAGGTTGCTTGGCTCTTTCCATACCATGGAGTCTGCAAACGGCATTGATGGTCTTTTGCCATTTAACCACTGTGAAAGCTGTATTGTCCGTGTAGCACAACATATATGCGGAGCCCAAGGTTTGTCTTGGTCACTAACCTTGCATCCGAAGTAAAGATGATAAGCCTTGTTCACTTGAGAAGTGATACTTTTCTTCTGGTTGGCAAATGTCACTTCTCCACAGGTATAGTAGAAACTGTCCACACTATTAACGCACGTTCGAGGCGTGACTGTTCTGTATTGTGCCTAAATGGATAAAATATAAAATGTATATTGAACAACAGAAGACTATGAAGAGTTAAATCAATTTTGTAAAAGAAGAAGAAAGTTGAAATAATCATAATTTCTGATTTTGAACTATATTACGAAGCTATATTAGTCAAGACAGTAGTGTGCATATATAAAACAAAGATATAGATCAATGGGACAGAATAGAAAATAACCTATTGCATATATGGTCAATTAATTTATTACAAAAGAGTCAAGAATGTGCAATCGTCAAAGAAGACGTTTTTAACATACGGTGTTGGGAATACTGGACTTCCACATATGAAAAAAAAATGACTGTATTTCTCTTACACCACACACAAATAGCAACTCAAATTGGAGCAAAGATTTGTATATATGTCCTGAAATAATAAAACCTCTAAAATAAAGCATATCAGTGTTGGCAATGACCTTTTGCATTGGTATCAGAAGCAAATAAATAAAAGGGAAAAATAAGGAAGAAGAATGACATCAAATCAAAAACAACTTCTGCATTACAAAGAAACCATGAACAATATGAAAAGGCAACCTTCCACATGGAATAATTGTAAAATATATATCTGCTAAG
The DNA here is from genome assembly GCA_004024925.1 of Scalopus aquaticus. Lineage (NCBI taxonomy): Eukaryota > Metazoa > Chordata > Mammalia > Eulipotyphla > Talpidae > Scalopus > Scalopus aquaticus. The sequence continues at coordinate 15,669 of PVIJ01013800.1, forward strand.
GGTTTAATATCCAAAATAAATAAACAATTCATACAATTCAATAGCAAAAAATACACATAATCTGACTGAAAAATGGATAAAGGAAATAGACTTTTTTATTCCTCGACATACAAATGACCAACCTGTATGTGAAAAGATACTTAGCATCACTAATCATCAGTTAAATGCAAATCAACACCAGAGTGAAATATCATGTAGTACCTACTATAATGGCCATCACCAAAACTGTAAGACATAACACAAGTTGGCAAGATATGGAAATGATGGAACCCTTGTTACTGTCAATGTGGAATTTAAATTGATGAAATCACAATGGAAAATAATATAGAGGTTCTTCAAAACCTGAGCCATACATTGCCATACAATCCAGTAATCCCCCCTCTTGGTACAAATCAAAGGAAAGGAAACAAAATATTAAGGATATATATGCACAACCATGATGATTACAAATGCATTATTCAACATTCATCATGAAATGGAAACAACCTTAGAGTCTGTTAAGAAACTAATAGATTAAGAGTATGTTGTACCGACATGTATTGAAATATTCAAGTAGAAAGAAAGAAAACTCTTGCCATTTATGACAATCTGTGTAGAGCTTGAGGGCATTATGCTAAATGAAATGAGCCAAGTAAAGAAGAACAAATACTGCATGTATTTATTTATATGTGGAATAAAAAAAAATGCAATTAAATTCACAAGAAACAGAAAGCAGAAAACATAGTTTCTGAGGGCTGGGCAGTGGGGGAAATAGTGAGCGTTAATAAAAGGGTACAAACTTGAAACTATAAAATGAAAAAGGCCTGGAAGAATCAAAAAGGATCAATTTGTTATAAAACATGGTGACTATAGTTCATAATACTGTATTATATAATTGAAATTTGATGAGCATCAAACTGAAATATTCTCACCACAAAATAAGATAAATATTTAAAGTGATAATTAACTAGATTTACCATCTAGTCAAATCACAATATATATTTATATATCAAATCACCAAGATGCACACTTTAGTGGCTTCACTTTTGGTCTTCAATTATACCTTAATTAATTTAAATTTTAAAAGTAAATAAAATGATAAGTACATAACTTCTGGGATTCCTTTCAGCTTCACCTCTAATTAAGCAAATAAACAATTTGTTTCCCTGGCTTATAAATCTTTTGCAACTCATAATACTTATACCATTGATTCAAAAAGTAATTCTCTCTGCCTGATTGATTGTAATAATGTCACCTTGGATATCAAAATCCAACAGGAATCTAAATAAGTTGGAATCAAAAGACCAAAGACATTCACTATCACTGCAGCAAACATCAAATGCCATCCCAGGAAAATATTTGATCATGAGTCATAAAGATCTGTTCTGAGCCATGAATTATATTTAGAGGGAGATGGTAAACACAATTTGCTTTCAAGTTTTATATCTTCAGCAGACTCATTTTCTCAGGTGTTAATATGAAGTGATGTAAATAGCCCAGGAACTACTTTTTGAAACACAAGCTATAAAATTAATGATCTCTGCCAAAGATTCACACATTTCTCATCGTGATAAACAAATTGAACATAAAACTACCTGGTTGGATGTGCCTTTAGTGGCAAAGGAGTGTATGTGTGTGTGTAAGGGGGAATATTGGGTAGTGGGTAGTTATATAATCTTTATAAAGGGGGGAATAGAGGAAAATAAACAGAGCTTTAAATTATATTGCTCTAAAAATAACAGGTGTTCATTAGAATATTTGAAAGGCATAAGTCAAGAACAGCAAACTCATCACTTTCTTGTCAGGTCGTATGAGATTTAGTTTAAAACCACACCATTGGCAAGGTTAAAGGGAATCAAGTATAAAAGATGTAAAACTGTGGACCTGCCGGTTTGGAGTTGATTGTTCACTCAGGTGGAGGCCTCTACCAGGGTGGGCCCATTTGTAATTTATTTCTTACCTATGCAATCTACTGGCATGTAGAAAGACAGGATAAGTCAAGATTGAACAGACTTTCCTAGAGGCAACGGCCTTTTTAGTAGAGGGCCAAGTCTTTCTAAGAAGAGATAAAAAGGAAGTATCAAAAACATATTAAAATATCAATTTATTTTTTTTTCTTTTCCACAAAAAAAGATGTTACTTAGACAAGAATTAAACTACCTATAGTTTATTGTCTTATAAAGGAATGTACACAAATAAAGTAGATATTAAAAGATACTTTTAAAATATATATAGACAAATAGTAATCTATACAGTTTCAAATTTCTCCTGGTTATTTATTTATTTATTTTAAAGATTTTTATTTTATTTATTTAATCATGCAAGGCCAGAGGTGCAGTGATGAGAAGATTCACCAGAGACAGAGCTGGGAGGAGAACAGGCAGATCCACTGAAATACACTGCTGATGGGAGCAGCAGGTGAGGCAGGAGTGTGGCTGGGATCAAATTCATGCTGCAGTGACTGGAGATAGCTTGATAGCGCTGAGACTTTAAGCCCTGTGCCATCAGGGAGGTCCCTATTATATATTTATTTTTTACATAAATGCCATAAATGATTGCAGGAAACCCATCTATAAAAAAGATTTTGCCTATCAGATGCATGTGAATCAGGCTAATTACATGTACATGTGAATTTTCAGTGGTAATGAATATGGAGAAAAACAATCATTACAAATCAATAAATGTATAAATGAATGAGTGAGCAAATATATAAATAGCAGAAAACTCCTCCAGGAGCAAATCACACTTGGGTGAATATAAATTACCTGTTGGGTGATCTAAAAGCATATCGTATAGCCAATGGGTAACAACACCCAACCTCTATTTAGTCTGGTTTTCAGCACCATCATAGACTGGAGGGGGAGGGGTCCAGTTAATGACATTATAGAAATGAGACTAGTAGCTGTCAAACATCTCTGTTGTACCTTTTCTCAGATATCTCAACTGTGCCCACATCCAAAGGCCTATCTTATCAGACAGAGCATTTCAGCTGAGATTCACTATCAAGAAAGACCCTTGTCAAAATGTTTTCAAATTGGAGTTATTTAAAAATAACCCAGTCAGTTTGGGTACCCCATCTGTGGGATCCCAAACCAAGAAACTGGAAAACTTTGAACTTTTTCCAAAAAAATTGAAAGTATCATTTGCTCTCCATCATCCCACTTCAGACTCTTGAGTCATCTTCTCAAAACTCAACTTTCAGGGGAATCAGTATGACATTACTATAGACTCCAAAATTCTTTGGGGGCAATGAGGCATGCCCGTGAGGTTACCCTTGGAACTCCCCCCATATTTATCATGGTAAAAGGAAATCACTTCTATTCCACAAGAGGAGGGTGTGGGAGATGAAGACCTAACTTCCAATATATCCCAGTCTTCCAGTCAAAGACAAATGAATAATTATGAGAAAGTTCAAAATATATAGCATACATAAGTAGTAACATCTTTAACAAATAAGCAGTCATGTAAATTAATAAAAAATCCTTCATCAGTGGTCTAGGAGTTTCATTTGGAATGTGGAAATATTTTGGCCACTCTTGTTCTTGGTCTGTTCATTGTAATCAAAATCAAAAGACTGGAAATTCCATTCTATCATCCATTGTGCATATTATTACATTTTTTAAGGAAGTCATAAATGAACACAAAATAAAATTGATATTATTCAAATAGATACATAGTAAAATTATATAGCCTTCTATCTTCTATACTCCTTAGTCAACCCCCACTATCTCCTCTCATTTAGATAATCCTTATTATTGGTCTCCTGGATCTATCCAGGAATACTATACATATCTATAAACATTACACACACACACACGTGTGTATTACATACTTTACACATATATTATATAATACAAAATCTGTTTCTTAACCCCATTAAGGTTATTACTCATGTTGTTTTATTCCTAGTTCATATCATATACCTTGGAGATTCTGCCACATCTCCGCCTTTAAACAGCATCTCATACCTTTTAACAGCAGAAAGACCTTTGGTTGTAGTACTTAGCAAGCAATGTTTGACCAATCCTCTAGTGGACTTAGAGATTGTTTTCAACTTTTGTTAACAGACACATTCTCAATATGCAAACTTTATGTAATTTTGCATATGTCTGCAGACACATTCCCAGAAATCAAAGTACTGTGCTAAAGTGTATGTGCATTTTAAATCTTGATAAAGATTGCCAAATTGCCCCTACAGAGAGTTAACATTTTATACTTCATCAAGTTAGATAAGAATGTCTTTTTCTATGCCAAACCGTAGGGTGCATTATAAACTTCTCTGACTTTTACTACCCTAAACATAACCAATATCCCAGCTTAATATTAATTTTAATTCAAGTATTTCTTGTACTTGATCGCAATTTATTATCTTTTCAGCTCTCTAAAGCCATTTGTATTTCATTCTCTGAGCTGTTCTTATCTTGTATTGTATCTTGTATTTCATTCTCCGAGCTGTTCATATTATGATGCAGCTTATCCATCTATTGATTAAACAACTGTGATATGATAAACTAAACATATTATTTACTTATCTGTAGTATGTATTGCAAAATTTTTCTCCAAATTTCTTATTTATCTTTCGGCTTTGCATTTTTTAATTCCACAGAATTATTTTTAAGTTCAAGTTTATAAAATTTAAATAATGTGGGGTTTCTGTCATTTTAAAAGGAATTCAGGTTAGGGTTATAAAATAATTTATTTACCTAAGATATTATATGATTTTTTTTTTTTTTTTAGTGTTCTCTCTCTCTCTCTCTCCAATATAAGTTTTCCCCCTTCAGGTGTTGTCACCATAGTTCTCCAACCACCGAAGCACCCTTTGTGAAGTCCCTCCACCCTCACTCTCACCTCACCCCATCTCCTCACCTTCTGCCTCCTCCCCGGTGGATGCCTTAGACCCATGGTCAGCTTTCAAGGTTGGTCTTAAAGTTTTAAAGTTTGTCTTTGACTCTGTTTTGTTTCTTTACATTTCACATATAAGTGACATCAGTATTTATATATCTCCCTCTGGCTTATTTTGCTTAGCATAATATCTCCCAGTTCTATGTATGTTGCCAGCAAATGGCATGAGTTTAACTTTTTTGATGATACAGTAGTATTCCATTGTGTGTATATACTGCATCTTCTTTTTTAATAAATAAAAAAAATATTAAATAAATTTTAAGTAAATTTTAAATAAATTTTACTTAAAATAAATTAAATAAAAATATTTATTTGTGCGTACAAGAGCTGGGGTGCAAGCCAGAGATGTGAGTGGGGGTGGTGGTGAGAGGATTCACCAGAGACAGAGTGGGGAGCAGAACAGGTGGATCTACTGAAATACACTTCTGAGAAGAACAGCGGGCCCAGACAGGAGAGGTCTGCTGCGCCATGTGGGAAGCTCCCTGGCCAGGGATCGAACTCTCGAACTTGTGCTGCAGTGGCTGTGGATAGTTTCATAGTGCTGAGAGTTAACCCCTTGTGCCACAGGGAGACCCTTATACCATATTGTCTTTATTCATTCATCTGTCTGGGTGCACTTAAGTATATGATTTTATTTTTCACATTTAAAAGTTTTTTCCCATCTGGAATTAATTTTGCTAATTTAATATGTGTTTTACATGTCCATTTCATCTCTCACCATTATTTATTTAATGAGGTATCTCTAGACCACTAACATTTCACTATTATTTTCATACTCTAAATTTCTGCATTTGCTAGGTTTATTCTGGAAGTTTTCATTCTAATACGCTGTTGTTTTATTTATTTCTACATTCTCATTTCACTTCTAGTTACTGAAGCTATATAATAGGTTTTGCTATCAACTAGGGCTAATTTCTTCTCACAACATTTCTCAGAATTTCTCTGGCTATTTATTAACTAAAATTTTATTTATTTGTATTAATGAAATATAATCTAGTTATTTTAAAACCTGTTGTTAATTTAATTAGGAGTTCACTATGTTTATGAAAAAAACGGGAAACTGGAGAATTTATGACATTATTTTATACAAGGAGAGAGTATGCCTAATCGCTCATTTTTGTCCTCAGATTTTAAGATTTTATTCATACAGCGCTACTGTATTTCTCATTGTTTCCTATTTTTAAAAATGTGTTTTTTTTATTATTACAAAAATAATTAAAACAAAGTCAAGACTTGAAAAATACACTGAACAACAATGTACCCATGCCATCCACCTAAAGAAGTGATTTTACATCAATACATCGGAGGCTTCTTATCAACTAATTTCCAGTCATGTTTTCTTCTCTTCCCACTCATTTAGAACAAATATATGACCTCGTTTTGTATTCATCGTTTCTATTCCTACCTGTCGTATATATAAAGATATGATATGTATAACCTTCTAGAAAATATATTGTATTGTTACTTAAAATATTTTATGTAAAAAGCAATAAATATTAATCTTCTGCTACTTGCTATTTTTCCTGAACACCACATAAATAAAATCTTATTGCTATGTATTAGCATAGTTCAGTCATCTAATCTAATTCATTAATTTCATTTTAAAATATATTCATTTCATTACTATGTAATAATTCACTGTATAAATACTAGTTTATTTTTCTGTTTTGTTGTTGATAAATATATCAGTATCAACCTTTAAGATATTCATCAACAATATGGTCATAAATGACCAATGGAACTGGCATCATCTGACAACAGAAGTAAAATCTCAATCCCCTCTCCTAGAGACTCGGAACCTTCCTTTTACAAGACTCCAACATTTTTCAAATACACAGCAGTCTGAGAACCTGGGCTTTCAGGTTTCCGTATCTTCAACACTACTGAATTTCCAAAATTGTTCTTCAGAGAGGTTTTTCCAATCACATTATGAGGTCTAAGAATTTCTATTTATTCAATTCTTTGCTGGGACTTGATTTTGTTCAGTCCACAAATATCTAGTTTAAATAGTACAAAATGGAATTTTAAGAGTTTGAATACTTATAATTACTGCTTATTACCAAGTTTTAACATTTAGAAACATGTTATCTTGATATTCTGACACATTTTTAAACAACTTTTTTGAGGTGTAATGTAAACACAGTTACATTTATCCATTGCAGTGGTGCAATGCTATTAATAACTTTAAAGAATGCTGCAGCCATCAAAACAATTCCGTTTTAGAATACTTTCATCTTCCTATGAATTTTCTTCATGCTTCTTCTCTCATATTTGAGGCAACCACTGTTTGATTTCTGCCTATATAAATTTGCCTTTTCTAGATATTTCATGTAAATGGACTCATAAAGTGTTGTCTTTTGAGTCTAGCTTTTTTCATGTACAATATTTTTGAGACTTATCTGTATTATAGCATCTAAGTGTAGTTGGTTATTTTTATTATGAATACTTTCCACTGTATAAATATACTACATTTTTTTTTATCATTTGTGGGCTGATAAATGTTGTCCTGTATTCTAGTTTACTATTATTAATGCTACTGTGAAATCTATATACATGACTTTGTGTGGACATATACATTTCCACCCCTTAGAAAAAAATTTAAAGGTGGAATTTTTGGACTATATAGGAAATTTATGTTTAACCTTTCAAGAAAATGTCAAATACTTTCTAATATAGCTATTTCATATTCCTACCAGCAAAGAATAAGGGTTCTTGTTCTCCACATCTTTACTAACACTTGAATTCTCTTTCTTATAGCCATTACATTTTATAGTGGTAACTCATTGCAGCATTACTGAGTAAAATTCTCAAATTAATATTGATTTGGAACATCATTTTATGTGTACATCAGTCATCTGTATCCTTCATTGGTGAAACAGCTATTCAAATCTTTTTTTCATTATTAAATTTTTTTGTCACTGACTCATAAACTTATATTCTGAATTCAAATTGAATATCTTATATGAAAATACTTTCCACCAGTCTTAGGAAACTGTGACTTTATTTTCTTCATGGACTTTTATTTTTAAAGATTTATCTAATCATGCATATAAGAACTGGGGTATAGGCCAGAGGTGTGGGGTGGTGAGAGGATTCACCAGAGACAGAGTGGGGAGCAGAACAGGTGGATTTACTGAAATACACTGCTGAGGGGAGCAGCGGGCGAGTCAGGAGGGGTCTGCTGCCCATGTGGGTTAGCTCCCTGGCCAGGGATGGAACTCATGCTGCAGTGGCTATGGATAGCTTCATAATGTTACAACTTAACCCATGGTACCATCAGGGAAGCCCATCTTCATGGACTTTTGAAACATTAAAGCATTTAACATAGTTCATTTGGTCATTTACTTTTCTATGCCATAAAATTTGAGTTTCAACCAAAGGTCACAACACTATCTCATATGTTTTCTTTTAGACTTTTTCTTTTTCCTGAAATCACTTTTTTATTTTTTAATATTTTTTAAAGATTTTTATTTATTTATACACAGAAGCTGGGGTACAGGTCAGAGGTGTGGGGTGGTGAGAGGGTTCACCAGAGACAGAGTGGGGAGCAGAACAGGCAGATCAGAAATACACTGCTGAGGGGAGCAGCGAGCGAGGGAGGAGAGGTCTGCCGCACCATGTGGGATTCTCCCTGGCTGGGCGTCGAACCCTCATCGCTGCTGTGACAGCTCCACAGCACAGCGCTTAACCGCTGCACCACCAGGGAGGCCCCACTTTTTTTATTTTTTTAAACATTTTTTTTTATTTATTTATGCATACAAGCTGGGGTACAGGCCAGAGGTGTGGGGCGGCAAGAGGGTTCACCAGAGACAGAGTTGGGAGCAGAATAGGCAGGTTGACGGAAATACACTGCTGGGGGAGCAGCATGCCAGGCAGGAGAGATCTGCTGCGCCATGTGGGAATCTCCCAGAGGGAATTGAACTTGCAGACAGGTCCATAGCACAGCACTTAACCACTGCACCACCAGGGAGGCCCCCTGTTAATTAATTTTATGCCTAAATTCAAGAGGATATTACTCTGTAGCTGCTGCTTCTTCTTTTTTTGTTTTTTTGTTTGGTGAAGTTCTTATCTGGTATCAGTATCAAGGTAATACTAATGGGTTTCACAAATTAAATTGAGAAATGTTCCCTTATTCACTATTACTGAAAATGTTATGGAGAGTTGGGATTTATTCTTTAATTAATTGACAGAATTTAGCATGTGTCTAGATTTTCCTTTGGGGGATTATTTCTAAACGTTAATTTAATTTGTACGTTGATTATTTATTTTTCCTATTGTCTTGAGTCAATTTTGGTAATATTTGTCTTCTGGGATTTATCAAGTTCATCTAAACATCTATACTCAGGACATATTTTTTCCAATATTCTGTATTCTGAAGGACTGGAAATTATGTCCTCATTTTCATTCTTAATTTTGGCAATTAATGTCTTTTTTTGGGGGGGGGTCTTGATCAGTATATATCAGGATCTCTATACTTTATTTCTGTAAAAACTAGACAATAAATGTTTTAAGACTTGCAAGGTCATATAGTCTTTATTGCAAATAATCCTGTTATTGTAGTGTGAAGGTTGCTGTAAACAATGCATAATTGAATAGATCATTGCTGTGCTCCAATAAAACTTTATCAGTAGATAACCTTCCATAAGTCATATGGGTCATATTTAGCTCATTCCTCATCTAGCTAAAGGTATATCAATTTTGTTGATCTTTTCATATAAACAACATTTGCTTTCACAGACATTCTATTTCACTGATTTCTGCTTTAAATTGTATTAATTCCTTTTTCTTTTTTTTTGGCTTGCTTGTTTGTTTTTAATTTCTTTTGATGGTAGCTTAGTTAAGCAACTTAACAACTATCTTATTTGCTATATATGTACTTTAAATATATATATATATATTAAATCTAAATATTGTTTGATTTGTATTTTGTACATGTTGAGATACGTGAATTTGTTTCTATTAAGTTCACAATATTTTTTAACTTCCCTAGGATTTTATCCCATGGTCCATGGATAAGTGAGAAAGCAGATAAATTAATTTCAAATTATTTAGAAAGGCCCCATTATTAATTTCTAGTTTTGAGCTCATAATAAGAGAGCATAGTATGTACAACTTCAACACTTTTAAATTTGTTTGTGTCTTCACATATGGTCTACCCTAGAAAATGTGCCATATATGTTTGAAAATATTTATGGTCTAAATTAGGTATGTTTGGCATTCTATATATGTTAGGTCATGTCAATTACAGTGTTCTTCATCACTTCTAGGTCCTTACTGATTTTTGATTTAGTTGTCCTATCAATTTTTAAGTGACATATAGAGTGATCTCCAAATCTCAGTATAAATCTCCAAGCTCTGTAACTAGGCATATGTTTATTTATACCTGCTATGCATATCTAATGTTTTGCCTTTTCCAGGAAAGTTAGTTTCTTTTGTCTCATACAGTCAATGCATTTATGAAATTATTATTGTTTTAATAGTATACATATTGTTATATTCTTTTACAACATAACTTATTTGTTGCATTGAATCTAATTGTTTGGATTTTATTTTTTTTTCCATTTTTTTATTGTTATTTAAGTCTTTTACGTTTTGTATTCCCTTTGGGCAGCCCACCACCAATTCACCCGTGATCCATCTCCATGGTCCCCTGTATTCTCCTCTCTTCCATTTTGTGCCCTTATCCTCCCCTCCCCCCTCACCCACCGCTGAGTGTCTCTCTCCCACCTGGCCTCCTTATAGTCCTGTTATAAGTGAAACCATTCGATATTTATCTTTTTCTTTCTGGCTTATTTCACTGAGTATGATTCCCTCTAATTCCATCCATGTCGCTGCAAATTGCTGTTTGGATTTTAAAGACAACATTTATTTGGATCTTGATTTTCCCTGGCTAGATAGGATAACATGATTTTCTTTTTTTTTTTTTTTAAGATTTTTATTTTTATTTATACATACAAGCTGGGGTACAGGCCAGAGGCGTGGGGCGGCGAGAGGGTTCACCAGAGACAGAGTGGGGAGCAGAACAGGCAGATCAGAAGTACACTGCTGAGGGGAGCATCGGGCGAGGCAGGAGAGGTCTGCCGCACCATGTGGGATTCTCCCCGGCCGGGCATTGAACTCGCGTCGCCGCTGCCGACAGCTCCACAGCACAGCGCTCAACCGCTGCGCCACCGGGGAGGCCCAACATGATTTTCTTAAATACACTTGCATTTAATGTGATTATTGATTTGGGTATATTTCCATTTTCCATTTTGCTATATATATCTTGTAATTTTGTTATATTTTCTCCCCTTTGTTGTCTTTTCTGTTAAATAGATACATTTTAAAATAGAACTTTTTTGAAAATTTTGCTGTTTTTCAAATTGTTTTCTTAGCTATTTTCCATGAGCTATAATCGTAACTTCTAAATTGATCATGATTTGTTTCAAATTAATCTAATACAACTTCATTATAATATGGAAACTTTTCTTTCTTGAATTCCTAGCTATCAGTCTAGCTATCAGTCTTTCCAATGACATGTACTATACATATTTATATATGTATATGTACTATACATTTTCAGTCAAATATATCAATAGTGCTTACTAGCTAAAATATTACCATAGCTGCTGCCTTATGTTCTTTTTTCTTTTAACATATTAAAAGAATAAATGAGGATAATATATTTATTCAGTTTTCATATAACTAAAGTTATGTACCATTTTCAATGTCCTTCTTTAAAAAAAAAATGTTTCCACAAAGTGTCATTTTTTCTTTTCAGCCTGAGAATTTTCTTTATTGTTTCTTACATGGTAATTCTGCTGACAATAAATTTGATCACCTTTTGTTTATTTGTTAATATCTTTCTTTTAGCTTTATTTTTGAAGAATAACTTGCTATCTATAGAATGCTTGTTAGATGCCCCATCTCCAAGCTCTCCGTTAGTCCTTCTAGTGCCCGGTTTCCTCTATTGTTGCAAAAAACAAGTCAGTTAATTATATTAGCACTTTCTTGTAAAATGATAAGGCACTTTTCTCTATTTTCATGAATTTCTTCTTGTCTGGCCTTTCCACATTTGATTTGATGTGTCTATTTGGTCTCTTTTTATTATACTGAGACTTATTTACCTACTTTGTGGTGAGCAAGAGTAAGTGATGCAAATACACGGAGGCTGATGCTGTCTCTGAAGCAGGATTTTATCTGCTGCTGTATTGAGGATAATTTGGCAGCTCAATTTATTAGCTCATACCTATTAATGGTAACCTTACTAATCATTTTGTGAACATTGTCTATATTTTCTCATCTGATCTACCTTGTGCTGAGATATTGGCTATTATTTCCTAATTTTTGTGGACTCTATATTATCTTTTATCTCTCTAATTTTAGTTAATTGATTTGTGTGTTGTATTACTTAGCAGATTCGCACTCAGTATATATATGTGTGTGTGTGTGTGTGTGTGTGTGTGTTTGTATATATATATATATACAAATATATATATATATATATATATATATATATATGATTTATTTTTGCATACAAGCTGGGGTGCAGGCCAGAGGTGTGGGACCGTGGGAGGGTTCACCAGAGACAGAGTGGGGAGCAGAACAGGCAGATCCACCAAAATACACTGATGAAGGTAGCAGTGGGCAAAGCAGGAGAGGTCTGCTGCGCCATGTGGGAATCTCCCCAGAGGGGCATCGAACTAGCGCAGCAGCGCCTACAGCTCCACAGTGCTGTGCTTAACCCTTTGCGTCACCAGGGAGGCCCATTATAACCAGTATATATCATTATTATGATTTTTTAAAAGATTTATTTATTTATGCATACAAGCTGGGGTACAGGCCAGAGGTGTGGGGTGGCGAGAGGGTTCACCAGAGACAGAGTGGGGAGCAGAACAGGCAGATGGATGGAAACACACAGCTGAGGGGAACAGCGGGCGTGGCAGGGGAGGTCTGCTGTGCCATGTGGGAATCTCCCTGGCCGGGGTGGAACTCACATTGCGCTGCCAACAGCTGCACAGAGCAGCACTTAACCGCTGTGCCACCAGGGAGGCCCAACCAGTATATATTACTGATAGAATAACTTATCATTTTTATTTTTCCCTAAATTCAACTCAAAGTTACATTATTATATTTTGATTCATTTTTATAAAAAATAATATGCTTTTGTACTTCCTTTTGTTATCAACATTTCTTTAAAAAAAAAAAAAACACACATTGGGCCTCCCTGGTGGCATAACCAGTTAAGCGCAGCACTATGAAGCTATGCAGAGTCACTGCAGCACAAGTTTGATACCCGGCTAGGGAGATTCTCACATGGCACAGCAGACCTCTCCTGCCTCGCCCGCTGCTCCCCTGAGCAGTGTACTTCAGTTGATCTGCCTGTTCTGCTCCCCACACTGACTCTGGTGAATCCTCTCACTGCCCCACACCTCTGGCCTACACTCCAGCTTGTATGCATAAGTAAATAAATCTTTAAAAATAAATAAATAAATAAACACATCTAGAGTTACTCTTAACATAAGATGGTGCTATGTTTCATTTTCTAAACCAGTCATTCATTTTTTTTAATCAAGGGTCAGCTAATTATGGTATCTTGGTCAAATTTGGTTGTGTCCAAATACGTATTTTCTATAGCTCTGTATATAAAAATGGCAGAGGAGCCATTGCAACTACTCAACTACAACTACAGGAGACCACATGAATATCAGTACTTAACTGTTTACTAGCTGAGCATTATAGAAAAGTTTGATGATTCCTGTGTACAACAATATTTTATGTAGGGCTTTTATATTTTGTTTATATTATATAAGATATAGCCTATGTTTCTTTTCCATTTTTGTTGCATATTTTCTAAACCATTACTATTTTAACTAGTTTCATATATGTTTTACTTGACTTTCTAATCAAGCAATGGATTTTATATTTTTCTTTTTTTGAAAGATTTATTTATTTAAGCATGCAAGAGTTGGGATGTAAGCCAGAGGTGTGGAGGGATGAGCGGATTTACCAGAGACAGAGTAGGGAGCAGAACAGGAGAATCCACTGAAATACACTGCTTAGGGGAGCAGCAGGGAGACAGGAGAGGTCTGCTGCACCATGAGGATTAGCTCCCTGGCCAGGAGATGGAACTCTTGCTACAGTGGCTAAGACTTAACCCTTTGTACCACCAGGGAGGCCCCAAATTTTATGTTTATCTATACTTCCAGTTCTTCTTAACTCCACCATTGATTTTACATGATTGTTTTATTTTTCATAGTGCTTCATTTTTTAAATCACTTTATCTAGACTTTGGTCCAGAGCTTTCAAATTATATTTGACGTCCCCGCTATTAACTATGAGAAACTTTACATTATAAAATATTTCCAGTTTCCTACTTTCTTTTACTCCTACCTATTGTTAATCATAGTATTTCAATGTAAATGTGGTTTGTTATAATATAATACTGTGTTCTGTTCTGCAACTAAAAATCACACAAAAATTGTTAGACTTGGTCGTATATTTAAATCAATTTACAGTTCTCTAGAGGTATCTTCTTTTTAATTGACTTGCAGAGTTTCTGTTAAATTATGATCTTAGTGTTCGTTGGTTTGTTTTTTTACCAAGGGTTTATGAACAATGGACTAAATTCTCATTTATTCATAGTATAAGTTGTATTTGACTTCTGCAGTTTAACTGGCAACAAAATTATTGTTGCACTCTGTCCTAAAGAACAATGGAGGTACTACACATGTCCCCCCAATTTTAATATTGCTGTGTAAATCTAAGACCTATCTCAGATTGTGTTTACTTTAGATGTATCTAATATTTCACTTTGCTTGAAATCCTGCAGCATTAGTTTGCTAGGAGTGCAACAACAAAATGTCACAGACTGAATGGCTTAACCAATATTTATTTTCTCATTGTTTGAAAGACTGTTAGTCCAAGATTAATTTGCCAGTAGGGATATTTTCTAAGGTTCCTCTTAGGGCACGTAGGTGACCAGTCTTTTGCTGCTTTTTCCTGTGGCTTTCTCTCACCAGTGTGCATTCTCCTGAATTTTTAGTTCCAAATACAGTTAGATTCTGAGGTACTAGGGGTTAAGACTTCAACACTCACCAAAAGTCAGTTATTTTAATTAGCTTTTTTTAAGGATGATGTTAATAAACATTTTTATATCTTTATTTTTATTTAAGACAATAATGCATCTGTCAATTGTTATGTTTATATCTTCTTTTGAAGTTTTTGATAATTATCTTGAACTGTTTTTAAGTTTAATTATTTTATTTCAAAAGTCCCATGATTATGCAAATATTGCAACATTTTTTCTTTCCTAGTGGATATTTTTTTTATAATTTCTTTTAATTCATTGCTTGTTTGCCCTAAATTATCATTCATTTTTTTCTACATTCTGGTCTGTGCATGTATTACTGCTTTCAGCAGTGTCTAAATTTCCTTTTGTTACTTCTTACAAAGAATTTTTCCTGTAATGGTTTTATTTTTGTCTTTCACTTTTTTAACTGACGTGTCAAGACTTCAATTATCTCTGTTGTTATTTTCCACTATTATCTCCAAACTTTTATTTCTATGTTTTTTTATAATTGATTTTATTTATTTATTTTCTTCCATTGCTGCTAATTCTTCTGTTTTTATTTTATCCAGTTAATTTATTTGAATTTATATGTGGCCACAATTTTGTAGCCTTGGTGGTCATTTTTTTCTTTCTGATTAGTGTTTCTGCTAGTCCTCATAATGTGCTTAGCTTCCTATATCTTTTTAGTATAAGTAATGATATCTTTGAACTTTATGTTGTGCCTGTTTTGGTACTACTCATCTTTGAATAGAATACATTTATCTTTTTTTTAAATATTCTTTATTTTTGCATACAAGAGCTGGGGTTTAGGCCAGAAGTGTGCATATGGGGGGTGGTGAGAGGATTCACCAGAGACAGAGTGGGGAGCATAACAGGTGGATTTACTGAAATACACTCCTGAGGGGAGCAACAGGTGAGACAGGAGAGGTCTGCTGCACCATGTGGGAAGCTCCCTGGCTGGGGATCGAACTCGTGCTGCAGTGGTTGTGGATAGCTTCCTAGTACTGGGACTTAACCACTTGTGCCAGCAGGGAGGCCCAAGAATACATTTTTCTTGCACCAACTATTTGCATCAAGTTCATAGGAATGGACTGTGGAAGCCAGAAGGAATTCTATCCAGGTCACACTGAAACTCCCTAAGGCAGAGCTGTCCTGACCACACTGATTTAACTTGAAGTCTTCCAAGTCAGTAGAGATCAGCAGCTGTGTGATTACTTACAGTGAGACTCTCTTTTATATCATGCTTCACTGGTTGTTTCCGAATAAAATATCTTCTCTTTGAATTTTCTCACTCATGTCTGTCTCACTCCTATGCTTGTTCGTCATGTGAAATGAAGTTGAAGAAAGATTCTACTACTGCAGTTACACCCCGCTGCTATTGTTCTAAAAAAACATATGACTTTGGTCTTTCTGGGAAAGCTACTTATCTTAGAAACTGCTCAGATTCTGTAACTGTCTGAGCTCTTCAATTGGGTCATATCATTTGTCTCTTGGCTCCTTTATTTCATTTTCAGGGTGTTTGGCAGCTCCTCCTTGAAGACTATGAGGCCATTATTTGTGACCCCTTGGTTTCAATAAAGTTTAGATCATTCATTCTTTTTTTCATCCCATTCTTTTTTTTAATATTTATTTTATTTATTCATGCATGTAAGAACTGGCCCACAAGCCAGAGGTACAGGGGCAAGAGGATTCACTAGAGACAGAGTGGGGAGCAGAACATGCAGATCGACTGAAATACACTGCTGAGGGGAGTAGCAGACCAGACAGGAGAGGTCTGCTGCACCATGTGGGTCAGCTCCCTGGCCAGGGATCGAACTTTTATCGCAGTCACTGGTCATAGCTGGATAGTGCTGAGCCTTTTACCCTTGTGCCCCCAGGGAGGCCGAGAGTTTATTTCATTCTTGAGTTTGTTTCATTCATGTAATAATTAACTGCTTAGAGTTATCTATTTTTTTGTTTCTAAAATATCTTATTTTTTCAAATGAGGAGAATATGATAACAAAATATCTTTACACAGTCTCTTAAACAAAATATGATTATTATTGTATAATATTTCAAGTGCTATGTCTCTTCCAGCACACTTAAGTAAAAGGTCCAAAATATCTAATTGTTTTATGTATTCATGTTTATACATTTTCATGGTAAGAAGAACACCTACACCTTTTATTAGATTTTCAGAAGATACAGGTCCAAAATGTTTTAAAATTTCTGATTTCAAAAGTGATATGATTTCAAAAGATTTGGTTGTAATCACGCTAGACCCCATGAGTTCCAAAGCTCATGGGACCAAACAGTGGTTGAAATCAATGTGCAAATTCTGATGTGCATCAACATTATCTGCAGACTATGTAAATATCTCACTTGCTTATTAACTATTGCTTTCTTCTTTTATGTTTATGCAGCTATGTCTGTGGTCAATAAAATATGAGTCATATTTTCTTTGTCAGTCATGTTTTCTCAATCAATAATGATAGTCCTTATTTATTGAGCACTTAACATGAGTTAGGAACATTGAAAAGTGGTTTTTTTTTAGTGTGTGTTTCATTTAAATTATTAAAACTCTATGTAATAGGTTCTGTTGTGACTGCCCTGTTTTAAAAGATTAAGGGATCTGGGGATAAAAAAATTAAGCAGCTTGTCAAAGGCCATACATCTAGCGAATGATGGAGTGAGCACTAAATCTTAGCTATCAATTTTCAGAAGGTAACTCTACTATTCCATTAAAATGACTTTCAGCATACTCTCAAAGTCATCTTTGCACATTTGAGAATCGTGAAGTTTTGTTTATTTAAAATATTGAAACTGGGTTAGTATTCCATAGAAATACTGAGCAGCTCTACGTTAGACTGTATTTATTTTCTGAATATCAGTGAGTCATCATTGGGTGTTTCTTTTCCATGAGGATAGAAAAGTGGTATTTAATTATTATGGCTTTGTAGTATAGTTTGAAATCAGGGAGTGAAATTCCTCCGTTTTCTTTCTTTTTGGTCAGGAGGGCTTTAGCTATGTGGGGTTTTTTGTGGTTTCATATGAATTTCATCAGGATTCGATTTATTTCTTTGAAGAATGTCATTGAGATTTTTATTGGAATAGCGTTAAATCTGTAAATTGTTTTTGGTAGGATTGCCATTTTGATAATATTAATCCTTACAATCCATGAACAAGGAGTATCTTTCCATTTTCTTGTGTCTTCTTCTATTTCTTTCAACAGTGTTTTATAGTTTTCTTTCTATAAGCCCTTTATGTCTTTTGTTAGATTTGTTCCCAGATATTTGATTTTTTTGGTTTCGATTTTGAAGGGGATGGATCTCTTAGCTTCTTCTTCTTCAGATTGGGTGTTTGCATATAGGAAGGCTACTGATTTTTGTGTGTTGATTTTGTACCCTGCTACTTTACTGAACTGTTCTATAATTTTGAGTGGTTTTCCTGTGGAGTTTTTAGGGTTTTGTGTATATATATATATATATATTATATTATATTATATTATATTATATTATAATATCATCACTGGAACAAAAACAGACACAAAAACCAATGTAACCGAATAGAATACCCAGAATTAAAGCCGCATATATATGAACAACTAATCTTTGACAAAGGAGCAAAGAAAATGCAGTGGAAAAAGGACAGTCTATTCAATAAATGGTGCTGGGAAAACTGGACAGCTACATGCAAAAAAATGAAGCTAGACTACTACCTCACACCCTGCACAAAAGCCAACTCAAAATGGATAAAAGACCTGGACATAAGACCTGAAACCATAAAATTTACAGATTTACAGAAGAAATTTATAGAAGAAAACATAGGCAAAACTCTACATGACATACATCTCAGCAAAATTTTTAAAGACACATCCCCCAAAGTGAAAGAAGTGAAGGACAAGATAAACAGATAGGATTACATCAAAATAAAAAGCTTCTGTACAGCAAAAGAGACATTAACCAAAATTAACACACACCCTACCAGCTGGGAAAAGATCTTTGCACACAATACAACTGATAAAGGACTGATAAAAAATTACAAGGAACTCACACAACTCAACAAAAACAAGCCAATAATCCAGTCAAAAAATGGGCAGAAGAGCTAAAAAGGCACTCCTCTAAAGAAGAAAAGCAGGTACATGAAAAACTGTTCAACATCACTTATAATCAAGGAAATGCAAATCAAAACCACAAGGAGATACCACCTCACACCTGTGAGGATGGCAGACATTAAAAATACAGGCAGGGGCCTCCCTGGTGGCGCAGTGGTTGAGCGCTGCGCTGTGGAGCTGTTGGAAGCTGGAGATGCGGGTTCCACACTCAGCAGGGGAGAGTCCCACATGGTGCAGCAGACCTCTCCTGCCTCGCCTGCTGCTCCCTTCAGCAGTGTATTTCTGATCTGCCTGTTCTGCTCCCCGCTCTGTCTCTGGCGAGCCCTCTCGCTGCCCCATGCCTCTGGCCTGTACCCCACCTTGTATGTTTAAATAAATAAATTTTTTAAAAAATAATAAAATAAAATAAAAATACAGGCAACAGCAAATGCTGGAAAGGATGTGGAGAAAAAGGAACTCTTCTACACTGCTGGTGGGAATGTGAACTGGTCCAACCACTATGGAAAGCTGTATGGCGATTCCTCAAACTGCTAAAAATGGAACTTCCACATGACCCAGCAATACCACTTTTTGG
Source organism: Scalopus aquaticus (assembly GCA_004024925.1). Classification (NCBI taxonomy): domain Eukaryota; kingdom Metazoa; phylum Chordata; class Mammalia; order Eulipotyphla; family Talpidae; genus Scalopus; species Scalopus aquaticus. The sequence continues at coordinate 35,268 of PVIJ01013800.1, forward strand.
AATCTACCCAAATGACACAAAAACATTAATCCAAAAGGATACATGCACCCGTATATTCATTGCAGCACTGTTCAAAAAAGCAAAGGCATGGAAGCACCCCAGATGTCCAAAAATAGATAATTGGATCAAGAAGATGTGGTACATATACACAATGGAATACTATTCATCATTCAAAGAAGATAAACACATGCAATTTGCAGCGACATGGATGGAATTAGAGGGGATCATACTCAGTGCAATAAGCCAGAAAGAAAGAGAAAAATATTGAATGGTTTTACTTATAACAGGACTATAAGGAAACCAAATAGGAGGGAGACACTGGGGGGGGGGGGTTGAGGGGAGGATAAGAGCACAAAATGGAGTAGAAAAGGACACAAGGGACCGTGAGATGGATCACAGGTGAATTGGTGGTGGGTTATCCAAGGGGAATACAAAATGTAAAAGATATAAATAACAATAAAAATATATATTAAAAAAAAAGTGGTATTTAGAAACTATCTTAATGGTTTGTACCGAAAAGAGACCAGTCAAGGAGACTTAGTAATGTCTCTGCTAAAATGGGGCTGGGCTAAAGAAGTAGAACTGACAATAAAATTTTAAGATGGATTTGTAATAAGATAGAACAGAAAAATCAATGCAATATCTATTAGATTCTTCACAGTGAGTATGATACCCTCTAATTCCATCCATGTCGCTGCAAATTGCATGTGTTTATCTTCTTTGAATGCTGAATAGTATTCCATTGTGTAGAGGGGGTCATACTCAGTGAAATAAGCCAGAAAGAAAGCGAAAAATATTGAATGATTTCACTTATAGCAGGACTATAAGGAAACCAAATAAGAGAGAGACACTCAGCGGGTGGGAGAGGGTGGGGGAGGGGAGGATAAGGGCACAAAGTGGAGTAGAAAAGAACACAAGGGACCACGGAGATGGATCACGGGTGAATTGGTGGCGGGTTACCCAAGGGGAATACAAAATGTAAAAGACATAAATAACAATAATAATAATAATTATAACAACAATAATAAAATATAACAAAAATAATAATAATAATGTAAAAGACATAAATAACAATAATAATAATTAAATATATATACACACACATATATATATAATCTTATATATATAAGAATCTTCTTATATATATAAGAATCTATATATATAGAGAGAGTCTTCACAGTGGAAATATGGGGGAGTTTGAGGGTGAATGGTGGTGGTTTTATCCTATGTCAAGAAAGTATGACAATCCAGGCAGAATCTGGATTTGTTTGAATAGCTGCAAGTTATCTGTGTGTTTATTCTGCTTTTGCCATCTCTGTTTCAATCTGCATTTCATGTTTTGTCTTCTTGTCTGCTCAGTGCTTTCTTTGTGTTATTGCAATGGATGGATCAATTGCGTCTTTGTCTTTAAATCACTTTACAAACCCTAAACATATTTCTTTCTGGATCATACTGCTTTAGGGTTCCCACTGGAGAACTCTTTCAACAGGATGACTTTTACCATGAAAGTCTTGAATCTCTGCACTGCCTCTCTCCCAGTTTTGTTATGTGAAATAGGGAATTAAGAAAGAGGGAATGGGTTTGTTAGTAAACTTACTAAGAAGAAAGGACTATTGAAATATTATTCAAGGAGGAGATTATAGGCTCACTCAAAAAAGTGATAGTTATTTTTAAAAGCCTTACTGTCACCAGCATTTTCTTTTTCCTTTTTTCATAATTTTCCTGAGTTCTTCCTATGCAAAGATCATGGTGCAAGTTCTTAATTGTATAAAACAAATGAACAGTGTTATGAAGTGCCGAGATTAGAAAGCACAAGCAAGTTACAATTGTATTTGTAGTTCAGGTGTACAAGAAAAAGTAAAGTCATGATCTGTAATTTCTTTCTGTTTTGACATTTTCAGATTCTATTTCTATTGTATTTTATACTTCAGAAATTTAACATAGTTGTTTGATTTATGCTGCAGTTTCTACATGATAGATATCATTCCTGGGAAATATGGTTTCTAATCTTCATAACAACTGTGCAAAAAAGATACTATTATCCTAACTTTAAAGATAAGAACATAAGGGTTTGGAAAGTAATTGGAGGATTTGTTGGTTAAGTTGGTAGATTAAACATACATGTTGTCTCCTAAAACCCCATGAGAACTGCATTAAAGATTTGTTTACATGCATAAATATAAAATAAAACAGAGGCAGTGACAACTGCTACAATTTTTTAGGAGCAGAAAAGCAGATGGATGAATAGAAACTGACTTAACAGACCAGCGAGTGCTATTCCCTTAGCTGGCAATGCAAGAATAAAAAGCATCTCAGCAGATAAAAGGAAGAAAAGAAGGGAGGATGGGAAGGAGAGGAGGTGAGGTAGGAAGGAGAGGAGGGAAAAGAGGGGAAGTTAATGGAGGGAAATAAAGAAGAGAGGGGAGAAGGGGAAGAAATGAATGAGAAGAAATGAAATGAAATGAAAAGGAATCCAAATGTCTACAATATTATGATGGTGGGCATTTATCAATGCAGGTGTGAAAGCACAGCCAACTTATTTTAACTAAAGACATCTATTCCCTCTCCCACTTTTTCTAATTTGACAACAGCTTCACAGAAGAAGGGCGAAAGATTATTCTCTGCAGATGACAAAGCGGAAGGTTTTGACCTTGATTGTAACTACATGTAAAGGTAGTGAAAAGATTCCTAAAACAGAAAAAGAAATGAATATTTGTAAATAGAAAATCAAGTCAAACATTTTAAAACCTCTGCACAAAAGAAGTTTCTACAAGATTCGTTAGAGAAACACACAGACATAAACAGACACACACACGCACACACACACAGTTTCATATGGAAAAAAAACAACAACGAAGAAGTAGAAGGGACCCTCAGATTCTCAAAGCAATGTTGAATATTAAATGATAGCAAAGTTAAATTTTAAATGTAGGGGACCTCCCTGGTGGTGCAAGGGGTTGAGTAAGCATTATAGCTTACTCATTATGGAGCTATCTGCAGCCACTGCAGCAAGAGTTTGATCCCTGGCCAGGGAGCTGACCCACATGGAGCAGCAGACCTCTTCTGTCTCACCCGTTGCTCCCCTCAGCAGTGTTTCTGTCGATTTGCCTGTTTTGCTCCCCACTCTCTCTCTGGTGAACCTTCTCACCCCCCTACCTCTGGCTTAAACCCCATCTCTTGTATGCATGAATAAATAATTTTTTAAAAAAAATTAAATGTAGGACACATGCCTCCCAATCTGGAATTCTTACCTAACTGGCTTATTGATTTATTTGGGGGACATAATAAACATGAGGGTCTATAAAATTTTACTTTCTATGCACCTTTTCGCAGAAAGATGCTAGAGTACATTCTCCACCTACCTAAACATGGGAGGAAAAAGTAGAAGGAGAATAGAATAGAGGACTCTAAGCTAAGGGAGGGGAAATAGAGCCTACAAGTTAAAGAGATTTTCAACAGCCAATCACTGTAGAGCATTCAAAATATGGGTAAGGTCAAACTGAGATGGGCTCTAAGTCAAGGACTGGTAAATCTATCCTTCAAAGGACCATTCACTAAATGCTTTTGGATTTGCAGACCAGTCTACTTGGTTATGGTAACACAAAGTAGTCATTGACAGTAAGTAATATATAGCAGAGGTTTTATTGCAATAAAACTTTATTTACAATCTTAGGGGACAGGTAATATTTGATTGCACTGTATAAAATTCACTGTGGACCTCAAAATTCAGTTGAAATAAAAGGAATAGAGAAAATCTCAAACATCTATATTGATTATATAGTAAAATGCTAATTTTAATGTGTCAGGTTACATAGAACATGCTATGAAATAAATCTATCATGCTTACTTTAAATTAGAACTTTGAACACACATATGTAACCCCATTTGTGATTCTATTGTACAGCACTATCCATGAACTAAGGCTTTTTAGAAGAGCAAAATTTTCAATACAGAAGAAAGGAAGAGAGAGAAGGAAGAAGGAAAGTAGGTGTTGGTATTTGCCCACAGAGTAGACTTAAGTCTAATTTGAAGCTGACCTCTCTGACTTCATTACGTAATGCCCCCTGAGTACAGAGATAATTAAAGCATAATCAACATCAGACAAATTCAATGCCAGCTTCTCACATAGACATTAGCAGGAATTCCATTACCTCATCTCAGTGATCTCTTTGGGTCCTTTAGGTGCAAGAAAAAGTCCCCCAAAAGAGGCATTACTCCAGTCTTGAATTTGCTGAATCCCAAAGGCCTCATCTCAACTACAAAGAGACTTTCTCTTGCTGGTTCAGATTATTTTACTGACTCCCAGAAACTCAGGAATGAATGGGACACGATGATTTTTCTCATTCAACCCTTGTCTGTCTTGCTTGAATCTTGTAATAACTCCATCAGAGGCAGCTCGACATGCTAAGATTGGAGGAGAAAGCAGATCTTCCTTTCCTCCAGTCCATATTCCATCAGAATCAAAGCTACTCTCAGTAACTATTAAGAGTTTGATTGTTCAGCAAATACAGTTTCAAGAACATTCTTCTCTTGTTCCTGAACATATAACGGCCTGTCAGAATCTGTACTTTTTGTGCCCTTACTTTAATGTTCTGGTTGCACAATCTCCTTAACCCAGCTGATGAATCAGCTTATTTGAAAGGAGCATTCATGAGTCGCCACCCTTGTTGGGGGGGATCTCTGATTTCTCCATAACATCCCACCATGTACACTTCTATAAATCGTTTTTCTATAGCGCCCATCCTTGTTGTGAGTCATGCCAGAGTCCAATGTGTTTCATTCCCCTTTTTATCCATAGTCTCTAGGGTAAGGTCTGCACAAAGAAGGCATTTCAAAGTCTCCAAAGAGTATTAGTGAAGACAATCTATGCAGAATATAGCTAGGAAGAAGGCAAACAAGTTCACATCAGCTGAGTGTAGTCAGTATCTGCAGTCTGTTTTTAACATTTAGGAAATGGGAACAGATGAAATTCATCGATAGCTATAGTAAGAAATGTTGATGATATGCGGGCTGATTTCTTTAAGGCTGTGGTTTAGGAATATTTGTTGAATAACAAAGCATGCATTTTAACTTTACATAATAATAAAAATAACTATTATTATACACACAAAATAACATTGAATTATTTCACATTTTCAAGTAGCTGCATTAGTTTTTCACCCTTGACATGAAAAAGCATTACATGAATAATAAGCAAAGTGTCCCCAGTTACAACTTCCCTCAAGAGTGAACACCAGTCTATCTGAATATTATACCTTCTCCAGCTGAAATCAAATCTGGCACAGACGGGATGCAATTCAGCAAGCTAGAAACAGACAGGGTTCAGGCTTTGCATTCTTAATGTAGTCCTCATTTTTTGTATCCCTTTCAGTCCTCATTTTGCTGTGTAAATCAGAATAAAAATGAGGGATTTTAGTTGAAATGACTAAAGCTACTGGTTCAAGAGTGAATGCATAGCTTCTTCCTATTACTTTACTTTTGTGAATCATATTGAGTCAACATGGTCACAAAACTTCAATGTCCCAGTCACTGTGGTTAAAAAAAATCTTGGCTAAGGAAATTGTGGGTGTCTTGTGAGAATACTAATTTTTTTAAGAATAACAAATAGAGCCTCCCTGGTGGCACAGCATTTAAGCTCTGTGCTGTGGAGCTGTTGGCAGTGGCAGCAGCAGCGACACGAGTTCGACGCCTGGCAGGGGAGAGTTCCACATGGCGTGGGAGACCTCTCCTGCCTGACCCGCTGCTCCCCTCAGCAGTGTATTTCCGTCGATCTGCCTGTTCTTATCCCCACTGTCTCTGGTGAACGGTCTCACCGCCCCACGCCTCTGGCCTGTACCCAGCTTATATGCATAAAATAAATAAATATTTGAAATAAAATTTAAAAAAGAATAACAAATAGCCAAAGTTCAATTTTACTAAAAGCCTGCCACCCCTTTCTCCCTATAAAAACACTGGCTGTAGGGCCTCCCCGGTGGCACAGCGGTTGAGTGCTGCGCTGTGGAGCTGTCGGCAGCGGCGATGCGAGTTCGACACCCGGCTGGGGAGAACCCCACATGGTGTGGCAGACCTCTCCTGCCTCGCCCGCTGCTCCCCTCAGCAGTGTATTTCTGATCTGCCTGTTCTGCTCCCTGCTCTGTCTCTGGTGAACCCTCTCGCCGCCCCACACCTCTGGTCTGTACCCCAGCTTGTATGTATAAATAAATAAATCTTAAAAAAAAAAAACACTGGCTATAAATGCAAAAGTGTTACTTGTTCTGAGATGTGGTTCTGCCCATGTGTTTGATATCTTGAGACCATGGATTATTTCTTTCCACTTTTTAGGCATATTTATATATAGATATAAATATATAGATATATATCCCCACATTGATATAGATATATAGATATAGATAGATAGATAGACAGATAGATAGATAGATAGATAGATCGATAGATAGATAGATATAGGCATATATATATATTTAATTCTTGAAAATTATCACACTTTATGGGATTGAAGCTTTCTTTCTGGCATACATTGTTGCACTATCCAACTATCTTAGTCTCTGTTTAATTCTTTAAAAGGATGGAGCATAGCTAGAAGACACTGTAGCAGGAAGCATTTCACTCATGAACTTCTATGTGAACATAGGGACATGGGCAGAGTCTAACCAACATCTGTAATATAAAAAGTTCATTTCTTAAGATTTCAATTTGCTTCTTTTGTCTACTCATTTCTCCTATAAAAACAGAGCTCTCTTATCTCCAGAAAATGTTTACATGTTTTTTATTCCCTCTCAGGATCACATTTCATTTCTTCATTTTATATTTATTTAGTAAGTTACTGACAGTCCTCATCTTTTTTTTAATATATATATTTTTATTGTTATTTATGTCTTTTACATTTTGTATTCCCCTTGGGTAGCCCACCACCAATTCACCCGTGATCCATCTCCATGGTCCCTTGTGTTCTTTTCTATTCCATTTTGTGCCCTTTTCCTTCCCTCCCTCCGCCTCCCTCCTCCCCCACCCCCACACTGATTGTCTCTCTCCCACCCGGCCTCCCTATAGTCCTGTTATAAGTGAAACCATTCGATATTTTTCTCTCTTTCTGGCTTATTTCACTGAGTATGATCCCTTCTAATTCCATCCATGTCGCTGCAAATTGCATGTGTTTATCTTCTTTCCATGCTGAATAGTATTCCATTGTGTATATGTACCACGTCTTCTGGATCCAATCATCTATTTTTGGACATCTGGGTCGCTTCCATACCTTTGCTATTGTGAACAGTGCCGCAATGAACATACGGGTGCATGTATCCTTCCGGATTAGTGTTTTTGTATCCTTTGGGTAAATTCCCAAAAGTGGGATTGCTGGATCGTATGGAAGCTCCATGTTTAGCAGTCTGAGGAATCGCCATACAGCTTTCCATAGTGGTTGGACCAGTTCACATTCCCACCAGCAGTATAGAAGTGTTCCTTTTTCTCCACATCCTTTCCATCATTTGTAGTTGCCTATATTTTTTTTTTTAAAGATTTTTTTTTTTATTTATACATACAGCTGGGGTACAGACCAGAGGTGTGGGGCGGCGAGAGGGTTCACCAGAGACAGAGCGGGGAGCAGAACAGGCAGATCAGAAATACATTGCTGAGGGGAGCAGCGGGCGAGGCAGGAGAGGTCTGCCGCACCATGTGGGAATCTCCCCGGCCGGGCGTCGAACTCGCATCGCTGCTGCCGACAGCTCCACAGCGCAGTGCTTAACCGCTGCGCCACCAGGGAGGCCCAGTTGCCTATATTTTTAATGTTTGCCATCCTCTCAAGTGTGAGGTGTTATGTCATAGTGGTTTGATTTGCATTTCCTTGATTATAAGTGATATTGAGCATTTCTTCATGTATCTGTTGGCCATTTGCTTTTCTTCTTTGGAGAAGTGCCTTTTGAGCTCTTCTGCCCATTTTTTGATTGGGTAATTGGCTTTGTTTTTGTTGAGTTGTGTGAGTTCCTTGTAAATTTTTGTTATCAATCCTTTATCAGATGTACTGTGTGCAAAGATCTTTTCCCAGTTGGTAGGGTGTCTGTTAGTTTTGGTTAATGTCTCTTTTGCTGTACAGAAGCTTTTTATTTTGATATAAGCACATGTGTTTATATTGTCTTTCACTTCCTTCGCTTTGAGGGATGTGTCTTTCAAGATTTTGCTGAGATGTATGTCACGTAGAGTTTTGCCTATATTTTCTTCTATACATTTTATGGTTTCAGGTCTTACATCCAGGTCTTTTATCCATTTTGAGTTGACTTTTGTGCAGGGTGTGAGGTAGTAGTCTAGCTTCATTTTTTTGCA